>CM052318.1:7961954-7988244 GCA_028455605.1 Lasioglossum malachurum
AGTGGAGTAGGTAGGCACTGGACAACGATCGTGCCCACGATTCAGGACAACGAAGGAGCGATTACTGCATAACAGCAATGGGAAATACTTATTCGACTCATTTTCTTCATTTTAGCAAACGCTGATGATGCAGAGCGCATCGTGGGTGGAATGGAAGCTAAGCCTGGGCAGTTTCCCTACATGGCGTCCCTCAGAGTACGAGACCGCCACATCTGCGGTGGTGCAATTATTGATCCTAATCATATCCTCACTGCCGCGCACTGTATCGTAGCAGCCCAGAAGAATGACATCAAGGAGGTCACTGTTGTGACTGCAACAAACTCTCGTACCCAAGGTGGTAACGTGTTCCGTGTTGAGGCTATGCATGCTGACCCAGGATACGACAGCGACCCTGACAAGGATGTTGGTATCGTCAAGGTAAGGGTCTTTATCAAAACAGACAGACATCGTGCAGTATCACTGCATTTCTGTAATTGTCGCTCAATCAATAACACTGTCCAACAGCCAAAAAGTATTCCGATTCCCATGATTGTTTAAACAATCGTAATATCTTTTATAATAACATCACAATATTTGTTCAAAGTTGAAAAATATGTCTTTTTTTTTAAACTCCACTTTCTCAAAAACTGTACGTATAGGAGAAAAATTAAGGACAGATTCGGAATCAGCGCGAAAAACTCTATAAGAATCGCATAGTGGGAATCGAAATACAAAAAAAAAGGTGCCGAAATTTGTTGGACAGTGTAATTGGAGACAGCGGTAGCACGCATCGACTTCAGCTTTAAACAAATAACACATGTAAAAACAAATGCAGAAACATTGTTTCAAATTAATCGTAAATTTTAGTAACTCCAAAAGTAGGTGACCACGTTTTGCTACATTAATCGATCAACAATATTACTATGCCGTTATTAATATATGATACGATTGATAATATAAATAATTAAATTGTTTCTCTAGTCATGACGGTATTCTGCATTTTGCAAAAATAAGATTATAGAGGAGAATCGGACAATTATGTATCATTCGAATCGTCCAAACACAAGTGTTGCGGCGCAGTGACGCAAACGTGAATTTTATGTTAGTAGTTTTACACCTCGTAGGTTGAATGAGATATTAAACGTTCAATTTTCATCTTCGACTTGTGATTTAGACGACATCCGACCTAAATATGTATAATTTTTGCAGCTTGTCGGTCGCATCGCCTTCAACAACCTCCAAAAACCTATTTCAATGTCTGACAGCAGACCACCAGAAGAACAGTACGCCATTATCAGCGGATGGGGTGGAGTAACCCCTCCTCCAGTCCAAGCTCCTGAGCGGCTACAATATCAAGTTGTTCGCATGATCAAGTTTAGCGATTGCCATAGTGTCTTCCCCGACATCACCACTGCAGTCTGCACGAATAACGGAGTGAACGTCGGCGTATGCTCTGTACGTGTGAAACAGTTAATAACCAGAATATTTTCGATTCGAAACGCAAGTTTGGTAACGTCTGTTCCATTTTTCTTTCGCACAGGGTGACAGCGGTAGTCCACTGGTCTATAACAATCGTGTTGTTGCCGTGACATCTCGTGCGGTATTGTGCGCAAGAGGGTACCCGGATCTTTACAGCAGCACTGCCGACAACATGAAGTTCCTTCGACAAGCAATGACTTGGTAATTCTAACTAATAAGTCTTCCGGATATACACTGTCCAATGAATCCGCCTGTAACAATTGTATAACTTCGTATCTTCTGTGTCTATAAATGAAACTTCAGTTATGTATAAATGAATTCCTAAATACAGAGATTTATATGGAACTCACCTTCGTAATAGAACAAAAATTAACGCGATCGTACCAATATTACCCAAGTCATATTTAATATTAGATCTCAGAATTATATGCGTTTGATCATCTCGAACTTCGTTGATGATACAGATACAATTATAAATGGAACTTGTGTTTTCGAATAGATACGCACGAGAATGAAAGATTACGTAAGATTCGTTTGATTGAATGAAATGATTTAATTAAATTTAAATTTATATTCGTGTGAATTGAATTTGATCGGGGTCTCTCTGAAAGAACTGCAACGAATTGGACAGAACAATTATTGTAATAAATGTTAACCTTTCACGTGCTGTTTTATTAAATTTTCACACACTAGGGCAAGAGTAAGCGGAGGAAAATAGAATGTTGTTCACAGTTTAAGGGTGACTAAAATGTCCGTGATTCGTGACCATCGGTTACATATTCGAAACAGCTGTTATAACATTACGATAATTCGCAGCGCAACAGATTATATCACAGGTCCAATCTGATTCGCTGAAAGCGACTTTCCATTGAAATAATCAACCATTATCTGTATCTGTGCGTGCCCGCGTAAATACGATCTCGAGCACCTCACGATAAAGCAAATCACGAATCTCTTGTGCTAAGTTCGAAGGGTGCTTCTCAACTGAAAGCAGACGTTCTTACAGTAATGAAGTAGTTTTTACTATGATATCTCGAAATTATCAATACGTATTATTTTATAATTTTCAAATACATATGTCGTTTGGAAACATTCGCATAACTTAATGTCGTTGATTTAACGTTTGTTTCGATGAACTCCTCTTTATTTCATCGTGATCTTTCCTGCATACGACAAGCAAAAGTTATGTCTTTCATGAAACCATATCGTCATCGTCATTCGTTTATACTTTAACATGTTTGCGATCGTTACAATCGGAATTCTCTATTTCGACCACAATAACAAGAGACATTACGCAAACAGTTTAGCGATTCCAAACTCGATACTAACACTGACGAAAATGGCATTATCAGAGTAAAACTCTTATCGTTTTCAACGAATTTCGACGTTTTCAACAGTCAACAGCGGTATGCACGATTGAAATATTCGGTTGTCTCCTAATATCGACTTCTAATAATTATTTAAACGAAGCTTTTAAAGACTCTAACAAAAGATTGAAGACTCCTTAATAAATCCATATTTCCTCTAAACAACAAATCAATATTTTTGTCAATAAAAAATTTGATATCCCTGCGACGAAAAAGTAACAAGAATTAATGTCCTAAGAAAGCGACATTGCTTGCGAAATGACATGGGATTCTTGTAATAATGACACAATACAACGTTAGATGCCGGAAATAAGATTAGGGTAATCTTAAAATTTGAATTTATGAACGTTCCTTAATCTCCTCCATTGATCAGAATTTCTTTGTATTAAACAGATATCATTCAAAAAGATACCTGACGAAGTTGAAGAATGTATTATACCTTAGCATTCAAACAGCAATGTTTCAACTTTTACAAAATAATATTTCAGTGATATCAAGGTTCAGGATGAGAGAGTACCCATGAATCCTATGCTCTCGATAAATGATAATATTTGGGCGTAGTTACGAGCACCGTAGAGATCACGAATTTTCTGTGAAACTCTGTCTTGCTAATTTAATCGAAACGATCTAATCGTTATCGATATGTAGATATAATATTAAGCACCAAAGTAGTATATAAATCGTCGATGATAACGGCTCAGTATAGCAGTACAATACTAATATTCATCATGTCCTCCAGTGTCGTGCAGCTTTTTTTACTCGTGCTCATATCGATTGGTAAGTGTTTGAAAATTCCTCGCATCTCTCACTATGAAAATAATAATGCAATTGCCGTCCCTCGAACAATTTTGCAAATTTTCGTAATCCATCGTCACCCTACAATTACTTAATACGTTCGCCATCATCCGTTAAACGTGTGTGACGATTACGATTGTACGTTTGTCAATCATAATTTTTTGTTAATTGCCAAAGTAGTATTAATGAAAAAAAAAAAAGTGTGTTCTGTGGCCAATCCAGAAGAAAAATGTACGAAGATGTGTTGATATATTGTTATAATGGAAAATGTTGCAATGAATAGAGTGTTATGCAGAGCAAACAACGTAACATGTTACTCGTTTTTCGTAATAGGAGAAATAAAGGAAAACATAACTTAATTCAAAGAGACAGACATTACGGTAAGCAACGAATTGCTCTCGAGATCGTGCTTCCCAAGATTTCAAAGTTGTTAACGTTTCTTTAAACAGGAGTGTGTATTTGCATCGAAGAACAATTTAATGAGTTGAACAAAAATTAACGGCCTTGAAGGCCTAGTGGTGTTACAGCAAATAATAACTAATGATTTGTCACGGTTATCTCTTTTTCAGTAACAGCCGGTGCAGTAACAAGCGCGCAATTTGCAGACGTCGCTGAGCCTGGCCAGTTCCCTTTCTTGGCATCCATTAGAATAAAGGGCGTACACAAATGTGGTGGTTCGATTCTTAACTCGCTATTCATTCTTACTGCCGGACATTGTGTGAGAGAAGCTAGACGCGTGAACATCTACGATGTGACTGTTGTAACCGGATCTGTTCGGCTCTCCGCGGGCGGGTACACGAGCTACGTAAAGAAGTTAATAAACGCCACAGAAGACGGTACAGATCCTGAGACAGACGTCGGATTGATCAAGGTAAGGTTTTCGCAGAAATTGTCCGACTTGAATAGATTGATTACAATTTTTTTCACGGCAATCCAAATAATGAAAGTACAGTAAAATCCTCTATAGACGCGACAGCCTCGGGGGGATTTGGTCGCATCTATCGTATAGAGTAGCTATTTTTTTATCTCCAAAGGCCGAGCCGAACGTAGTTAATTCGTAGATAAAATCAATTTCACCCTCTTGCAAATTAATTTCACCCTTTTGCAAATGAAATTTAATCTTTTACAAACAAAGATTTTTGAAGTAAGTTTTTGTAAAGGAAATCAGATCAAATGTAAATCGATTGTTAAGAAATTCAAGATTTTATTTACTGCAAAGATGTACATCAAATACTTATTTAAAAGTAATTACCAATTCATTAACTTTGTAATGTGCAAAAACTGTATGTAGATATGTGTATTCATTGTAGCCATTTTCTCATTAATAAATTTTAGAAACGGAAGTACATATTTATTGAAGGTGTATTGAGTCTGCCCTCGCAGTAATGACACCGTTCACATGTGCCTAAATACATACATATATTATTTAATCAATCAATGAGATTGATTTACAGATAGGTGAAATTGACATGCAAAAGGGTGAATTTGGAGTGTAAAACCTATAAATCGTCATCAACAATTCGGGCCAGTTTGACATGCCTGATCTATCTGATGTAAGTGTCATTTTTACAGCTCACCGAGCCTCTGACCTATGACTCCAATACAGCAAGTATTTCATTGGGTCGCACAATACCAAACGACGATTATGGTACTGTAATAGGATGGGGCAGCACAAACAATAAAGAAACCACAGCACTTGATAGGCTGCATTATATGTATGCGTACATAACCGACTTGAGTTGTACTAGCTTGTACAAACACAATAATATAATCTGTACGAACAATGGACCAAAGTACGGTGTATGCTACGTAAGTATCAATTTGAAAACTCTTTCAACTACCGTACAGTTACTCACATTAATATTCGAACACTCTTTATAACCGAATAACTGTTTTAACATTAGACCGAACGATCTCAGTTTTTTTTCAGAAGTTCAGAGGATTAGTTTACTAGACAACTCGTGAAAGGAACTTTGAGAAATTGCAGTTGATCACTTTTCACTATAATATTGCCTCTTGGGCTGTGGTGTGAGATGTGAAGTTCATCCTCGGGTTTTTAAATTAGATACACAGTATTTTCTTCTGAATTTTTATAGTTTTATTTTTATAGTCAAAATTACAGCCATTCAAAATTTTCTCCATTTCTAATCGCTCATAGCTCATACCAATATTAACCAATTTCGTTCATCATGTATGCAACGCATGAATCTACGAAACATTTCTACGAAAGTTTTAGAAAGCTACTTTTACTATTTTTTATACGGTTCCGAGCAAATGCAATTTTATCAAAATGTTCGCTACAAGTCATCCGCTGAACTAATCCTCGAGTGATTTTAAATAAGTTTCGATTTGCGTATTCGCGCCACGATTCAAACGATGTTATCTCTTCTTTTATTTCGCTCAGGGTGACAGTGGTAGTCCGTTGGTCTATGGCGGCCGAATAGTTGGTGTAGTGTCCCGTGCAGTGCTCTGCGCCAAAGGATTCCCGGACGTTTTCAGTAGCATACCACGCAACATTGATTTTATTCTCATCAAAATGAATACTGAGTAATTTCATTTTATTATTGGTTATATGTTAATTTATTACTAAGATTCTATTATCCGAACAACGTTCCAACGTATTTTCAGTTACTAATATATATGAAAATAGACTAGCACTTTATAAACAACTAAATGTTTATGGATTAAACAACGGAATTATTCTGCAATTTGTTAATATAACATAAGTATGTTTAGGTCGAAATTACAAATGTACATCCAAACAGCGACATTGCAAAATATAAAACCAATATGACAATGTGTCCATTATCATTGGCGTTATTCAATTTGATCACGCTCGCCTGTGTGCGGATTAGGAGCACATTCTTGGAAATCTACGATAAGATACGACGGCACTACGAAGCTCGCGTTAGTTCCGTCTCATTTTAGATATCGGAGTTATGTCGTCGTTAGTGTCTAAGCAATTTGGTTGATAAAATCTATCGTGACTATAAAAACAGAGTGTATTTATGAAAATAATGATATTTATTGCTTTATGAAAAGTAGATAATTTATCAAAATAAAAAACAGGAATTCGTAAATCATTAATATAAATTTATAAATTAACGTAAACTCATTCATTTATGCAAGTGGCTCTTATGGTTTGATCACTTACTGCAATACTTGTCTCAATCGAGACAAAACTGTCCTTACCATAGAACCCACTCTTCTCCACCCAGAGTCGCCAGATAAAGAAGTTCCACCCTCTCTGCCAGTAACGGGCACATGCGCGACAGAGACGAAACGCGTCAGGTGACGCGTCGTAGAAGGGGAAGGTAGAGTGGGGACACCAGTTTTAATCTGACTAACTACGAAGGTAATCTATACTTAGTTTCTTTTACGCGGTATCGGGAAAAAAGACGTTTCTTAGAGTAAAATGAGAGATACGTTCTTTCTGATGACGAAATTTTTATTTGATTAGAAGTATGAACACTGCATACAATCAGAGTTGGGAAAAAATTTTATTTAGATAAAAATTTTTGTTCACCTCACATGTTTTATTAATAGCGTTCATCTGTTTGGCGTAAATTTTAAATTATTCAAAAATCGGACGAACATTATCAAATGTATTCTTGAATTTCCACGGGTGGCGCGTAGTAGTGAATGAATAATTAAAATATATTCATCTATAATTAATCAGTTTTATTTCGTCAATTAAATGCAAACATACAATGTCATTAACTCCACCTGTCACTCAAGGTTGAGAATAAACGTGCTACATACTACTATAAATGTGTTACAGGTATCCCATCCATGTTATCACAGATGTAACGAACACAATGTATTAAAACTTCATATATCTTTTGTTTAAACAATTATATCGAGTAACATATTCAGTACTAGTTATTTAATATTCTCGCAGTACTATTTAATTATTTGTTACATTATTTTACAAGTTCTGTACAAACTAAAACCATTACTTTCAAGAACTTTTCTTTATTTGTGTTGTAGTGATCCGTGTTGCAACACTTTGCATCAGACTGTCCACTCCGAGGCACCATTAAAAATTACTACACAAACTACGAAATAAAAATGGAGGTCATGCGTAACGAAAATATTCTAGATGAAATATCCGAGTGCAAAGGGTTAAGTAACACGCGTTAAAAAGTCCTTTTTCATTCTCTGATCAAAATAACACGAAAAAGAAAGAAAAAATATTGACATTGATTTATCGATAATTTGAAGAATTGTTCTTTTGTTACAAGTGAGGGCAGATGAGCCCAAAAAATTAGTGAGCGTAACGCATACTCAGTATTGCTCAGCCTAGCGCATTTCCCCACGTTGTGTATCGTACATTAGACGGCAGTCATGTTTGCGGTGGTACAATTAATTATAATATTAGAGCAACTATCACGTTCTCACTGACGCGCTTTCATTGAATTAAATTTCAACGACGCAAAAGCTTCTGGCATTAACTGAAACGTAATAAATGGCAGGTTATATGAAACGTAATCACTACAACCGTGATAGGTAAATGTTATTGAACACCATCTTGTTAAATTAATAAAGATAATCTCATCGTTATCAATATGTCAATATAGTACAGTTGTTACTTGTATACCAAAACGGTATATAAACTCACAGGTAAAAGCACTCGAGTATCACATCATAGGGCACCATGTACTCGAGTTTCAGGAAACTTTTTCTACTTGCGCTTGTCGCACTCGGTAAGCTGATAAATTATGTTCTGTACCATTTTTTCGACTACATTGCAGATCTTCATGTAAAATAATTATTTTCTACATCGAATGTAGCAAAGTAGAAACTTGTTACTTCTCTCAATCATTTTAATAAACGAAAAATAATATTCTCATAATTATCGGAATACCCGCGAAAGTATTGGAATACAAAAAATAAGATTCAATGAATAAATTTTATAATGTGCTTTTCGGAAACGCCTCAAATATATTGGAAATCTCATACCACGATTAGGTTTAAAGAGCGAGTCTTATAACGGTAATCGAGTACTGAAAACCCTGCAATTTTCGAGAATCTCGATTCTTTCGAGAATTTTGATAATTTCAAGAACCCCGAAACCTTCGAGAATCTCGACATAATCGAGAATTTCAAAATTTTCGAGAACTCAACTCAATCTCGAACAAAATTCTCGTCTCGACCTACTTGAACTTACACTAATGTAATTCTTAATAGAACATTTCGCATAATTGTAGTCATAATGTAGTCATAATGCTACGATAAACATAGATACATGCAAATAGAGTAAGTTATTAAGTAATTAGAGCTCTATTTACATAAATTAACGAGTTTACTTTAAAAAAATAAATTTTTATATGAAAATCTAGTTACATCGATATCTTGTTTTTTTTTTTATAAAGTATTTTACATAGCAGTAAATTGAAAATACACGTTTAACAACGCTATAAACAGCATTATATGTCACACGTATAAATAAATATATTTTCATAACACTAAGAAGAGATATTTTTTCAGTAAGATCCGATGATCCGGAGCAAATAATAGGTGGAAGGAAAGCTGTCCCTGGACAATTTCCCTACATGGCATCTCTTAGAATACGAAACTTCCACATTTGTGGTGGTGCAATTATTGATGCTCATCATATCCTCACTGCCGCGCACTGTGTCAAAGCAGCCACTAACAATGTGAACATCGACGACGTCACTGTTGTTACCGGAACCATCTCGCGTACGCAAGGTGGTAACACGTACCGTGTTGCTGCTTTGTTTGCAGACCCAGGATACCCAGGTCCCAATCCGGACCAGGATGTTGGTATTGTCAAGGTAAGGTTCCATGTTAACCCTCGGACAACGCGCGATTTTTATAGCTACAGTAAATCCTCTATAAACGCAAAAAGGCAGTACACGATAAATGCAAAAATATATCCTCTCCACTATAGTAACTGATCTCGGCTCGGGTATATCGGTGTGAGCCAGTATTAATGTGACACGGAGAGTCGCAGTCGTCGACACAGTTCAAAGACCGGTGCGTTCTCACAATGTAACACCAACATAAAATCTTTTTTATTATTACTGAATTTTTAATGAAACTTTCAGCAATATATTTGTGGCATTTTTCTGATTAAAATAAGACCAAACACGATATAATTTCAACTGTATTTAGTGGTATAATTGACGAATAAATATCATGACGTTGATACAAATTTTGTAGCTTGCCGGTACCATCAACTTCGACGGCCTCCAACAGCCTATTTCAATGGCTACTGCCAGACCACCTGAAGACCAGTATGCCACTATCAGTGGATGGGGTGCTATAGCTCCACCTCCATCGACCCAAACTGCTGAACTGCTACAATATCAATATGTTCGCATGATCAAATTTAGCGATTGTCATAATATCTACCACGACATCATCTCAGCAATCTGTACAAATAATGGACCGGACGTTGGTGTATGCTCCGTACGTGTCGAACAGTTAATAACTACAGCGTTTTCTATTAACGATTTTAATGACATCCATTCTATTCTTCTCTCGCGCAGGGCGACAGTGGCAGTCCACTGGTCTACAACAATCAAGTTGTTGGTGTCACGTCTCGTGGAATACCTTGCGCCAGAGGATATCCAGATCTGTACAGCAGCACTGCTGACAACATGGATTTCCTTCGTCAAGCAATTACTTGGTAATTGTAATAAATAATATTACAGAACTTGAGGCCGCCCACTTTCACTATTCTGTAACATCCTTATGTCCAGGAAACTATAAGTTTCTAATGTACAAACGAACCTCTACATGAAGGGGCTGTAAAAAATAATAATATTGACGGGATATTTGCTTTTATTTGCGTTATTCAATATAATTACATTTATAGTCCTTCTGATACATCCGCGTACAATTAACAAAGGTTACATTCCCCCACCTACATAAATCCACCCTTAACCATTCATATGTAGAAGTATGGTGTTCTGTGCTTCACAGTTATTGCTGTTTAGTGATTATGTAGAAGTGTGGTGTTTTGTGCTTCACAATTATTAAGACGTTTCGCTATGCTTTACATTAGTATTTTATAATGTAGGATTAGTATTATTTTGTATAATTAAGAAGTTTGTCGTATGTAGATTGGTTTAATTATAGTCTAATTAGAGTTGCAGCGATGTAATAGAGTTAATTGTCATCGCCGATGAATGGTGACGTCATCGACACTGATCCAATGTCCTCGCCGTCTTTGGTATGGCTGAACGTGTGGGTCAGCCAGATGGGCCCACTCGCTTGTGGCACCCATTATGGAACCTCTACTCTACTGTATATCATTGATTCACGCAACTTTTGAACTTCAAATTTTACCTGTATAAAAGTATTCGAAACAGTTTCAAAACGTTTTCTTCAAAAACACCTTTCTCTTGCCTGCTAAACATATATGTACAATGTGCAGTATATGTACAGGATGAGTGCAATGGGAGAAATATTGTGATGCGGATATTTTTTATGTGAGTGAAAGTGTTCCAGAGATTTCAAGATCACCTTGATTTCTTTATATGGAATGAACTACTTTTTATATCATGAATCTATTGAATATATTGACCTTCGTATGTCCTAAATCTAATAGTTAACGAGATGTTATCGAAATAATTTTCCAATAATTTTACTATTTTAAATAGTAAATAGTAAATAGTAAATATAGTAAATATCTACTTATTTTAAACTATGCGTTCAACTTTGAAAATCAAACATTTGTGAAATAGTATTTTATACTTTATGAAAATAGTTAAATACATAAAAAAAATAATTATTTGAAGAGTTTTGATTTTTATTTGTGACAGCACAGCATGTTTCTACCACGGTTTTCTGTGAAATAATGCAAACATACAATATATCTTGCCATTAGAAAACAATACGAATTCCCAGTAAAGATGTATAAAATAAAGGAAAGAAATTAAAATGTTTTAAGACGAAATCCGAATATTTTCATCAGTCCTCACATAAAATACTATTTTCGTGAAGTATAAAATACTATATTTTCACAAATATTTGATTTTCAAAGTGGTACGCGTAGTTAAAAATGAATAGGGTTATTTATTATTTACTATTTAAAATACTATTTTAGCCAGCTCTGCCCTATACATTACCCTATTTTGGCATTGATTTACGCGAGCCACGACCATGAAGAGGACAGCACTTATTCGGAGCGGCGCCACAAGCTCGCCCACCCCGTCTGTCGCCTTTTCTCGCTTCGGCAACCCTTCGCACAGGCGCGTGCTCGCCTCGTGACGTAGTCAGGGAAAGTACTGTCAAGGGTGCCCTCGTGCGTTGAATGCAGGTTAGTGGGGCACGGATGTCGCGACGCCGAGCGTCGCCGTCGCTCTCCTATCGCCAGCCTCGGTTCTCCCGGACACGTCTTCTACCCTCAAATCTTTCGCAAAAGATGTCCCGTCGATTCCGTTCAAGAAGAACCGTGAAACGTCCGTGTTAGTGTCACTTTCGGTTAGAACCATCTATGGGACACGTGGAGGGTTGCAGAAATGGCTATGATCAGATGTTGCTTCGAAACGGAAGTGCCGGACGTATTTGAGTCCGTCATACAGAAGTGCACTGACCCTGGCTGTGAGTAAGATCATATTTTAATCGAAATTTTGTTGATCGTATAATGCCCAAGGCTATTCGTACAAATTGTTAATTGCCATTTAGACCTTTGTGTACAAGGATCGCGTTGAAACAGTTGTTTGCACACTGTGGGCTTTATGCGAACTTGTTTTACCGATTAGAATTGTCCCTGTGATGGGAGTAAATTGAAAATGTGTATCCACGTCCTCGGAATTTATTTAAAATATAAGATAAATGTTCTCTCCCAGAGCGAAGTTTAAATTCGAATATATTAAAAACAAGAGCCTTCAATTTTTAATTTAAATAAACACTTTATGTGGTACTAAATAATGACGTCTCTTGCTCCCATATTTTTGTTTTACAATTTCGTGTAACTTCAAATTAAACAATCCATAATTTCGAATAACTAAATTACCAAGGTAAAAATAACGTTAAAATATATCTTATGTAGCTGCCACGTGCGATATTGCGAAAAGGCGGTTATTATTGATTTCCGAAGCCGTGTGTCAACATTCGGAATATCTTGTCTTATGCTACTTTAGTAGACGGACATTCTCGCATTCTCCTTGAATGCCATGTACGTTTCATTAAATAAAAGGAAATACATTTCCTCCCACTCATCTCTGAGGAAAGTATTGGAAAACATAAAGAGAAATTATTTCGTTAGTATGTGTTTAATAGTTATAACACATCTTACAAGATCCAAACAACCGGCGAATGACATGCTCATGCTTATACGCATTATTTTAATATTTGGGCTTTCCGTTTGGGCTTTCTACTTTCACTTTAAATTCATCTTTTAACATCGCCAAGTCTATCCCTAGAAAAATAGTTGTGATCATCTGCATTAATATTTTACAATAGTAAATGACAATTAAAAATACACTTTGCAACCGATGAGAAAGCTCTGGAATTTTTATTTTAACGATAATAAACATTAAAGCTCGCCGGTGATGGAAAAGAGTGAATGGTGGCGCCATCAAATAGCAACATGTAGAAACCATAAAAACATAAATAAAACAAATTATTTTATTCGTTGGAATGTTAGGTCTATTCTTATATTTTGTCTGTGTGAGTTAACAATTAATATTTACAATTTATTGAATAGTAAATTGTAAATATTAATTGTAATGCAAAAAAACTGTTCCGAACTAACTAAAAATCCCGAAATCTTTCAGAAACAAATTAAGAAGCATGTGAACACAATATATAGCTAAAATCGAAAATTCAAATTTGTAATTTAAACTATACGCGCCTTTGCTCCGCAGATAACGTCGCTACGACGAATGTGGGGAACGGTATCAAGTAAATTAACATGTAACTATCTTAAAGGTTTATTTGGATCTGTTTTTTTACAAAAGCAATTCAATCACAATTGGTCCAAAACTACTTAACATTACTTTTTACATTATCGACATCTTGACAATATAGGAATCTACCGAATGAATCCATAACGCCATCTATGGATAATCGCTTTAAGTTATTCAAATTATTCTTTGATGCTAGATGGTGCATCAATCCATTGCTCAATTTTCGTACGTATTTTGTTATTTTACAAAATATTTAATTATAGCGCAAAACCAATATTAACACTGTGATAATAATAAACGTTTCTACGTAAATTCTTAATTTCCGGTAGACGAATTGAGATTATAATATGTTAGTGCGAGTGTGCGATTTCAGTAGTTCAAAATTACAGTCCATTGATAATATCAGTCGATCGAAGTCTGCTCGTCTGTATTGCAGTGGTTCGATCTTGTCGAAATGTTTGGTAAATATCGTAATTCCATTTTAACAATTGAGATTCTTTTGCAAAGTAGTCTTCTTGACCCTATTTCGTTGATGTCCGTCGGTAGTTTTACACAATTCACAGCGTTCTGTTTTATATTTATTTATATCTTCTTTCAATTGTCATTAGGTTGTTGCTGGTGTTGTTCTGCCTTACGACCACGATATAAAAGACTCGTTGACAACATTTTTCCAGTGAATCCACAGGTAAAGTTAGTTGTTATTTATCTATTACACAGTTGATTGCACAATTTTCACACAACTATTTCAAGACAGAAATCGAAAGTTAGGATCTGTTTGTTATGTAATTCCCCTCGTATATCTATGGAACTAACGTCAACAGTATTGACAGTTCTAAGTACACGAGTTTCAAGAAGTATACATACTACACTTATTTTGACATTTTCTAACTAATGTTCATTGTTACTTATCATTGTTACTTACAAAGACAAAAACACATGTGTAGGTGTTCTGTACAAATTACAAATTATGTGCATTTACATTAATAAGTCATAGAAGATAATTAAATTATTCCTTTAACACACATGCATACTCTCATGATAGAATTATTGTCTATTTATACCATATCTTACAAGTTTATTATTTATAAACGTTATATGTGGTATTAATATTTGTTCGAATAATTTATATAAATATATATTTTTTCCATGAATAGGATGGTTTAGTCAAGATTAACATGGAAAAGTTGACCTTTTATTCATTAAGCAGTCCCGAAAAACTAGATAGAATCGGAGAATACTTATTTCAAAGAGCTTCCAGAGATATTTACAGGTATGATATCAATTATACAAATAACACAGAATTATGTAAATTGAGTAAAAAGTGCACATTCATATGATGGACGCGAGTCCTTGTTTACCATACTATGGAATAGTCATGAAAATAATTATACGTCTTTCAATCTTATATGAAATCTCATTTGTATATCACAATGTAAATGTTTTCATTTATATTTAGCAATAAGGTTAATATAATTGTCTCATGTATTAACAGGAGAAGAAATGGATTTGTTATTATTGCTATGGAAGCAATGGATATTCTTTTACTAGCATGTCATGCTCAAACATTGAATTTATTTGTTGAAAGCTTTTTAAAAATGATACAAAAGTTATTAGAATCAACGGATCCACAGTTACAGATATTAGCAACACAGTCTGTAAGTTTCAATGACCATTATTAAATGATGATATGTTTGCTAAAATTGAATGTTTTATTATGAGTTACATTATTATTATTATTCTTTATTAACGCACAAAGTAATTATACTTTTGACATCTTTGAATTCAGTTGAACAAAGTCCTGGCTTCTTCTAGTTTGTCCGATTTGCCAACATCGAGCAAGATACGCCGTCTTATCACACACGTTACGATTTCTTTGTATCAAAGTACTCTGCAATGTGCCACTCCAATCACGATGACTCTGGGATCCGCAAACAAATACAACTGGCTGGCATTCAAGGATTGCAGGCAGGATTTTATTAAAAATATTATATTTGTTATCATACTTCACACTTAATGCTATCTGTAATGGCTAGATATGCAAATAAGTAGTTAAAAAAGAAACTGAAAGTAGTATTTTGAAATCCATTGATTAATTCGAAATTAATATGTAGGGCGTCGTGAGGAAGACACTTTCGGATGATTTAGTTGAAAACATTTGGGAACCTGTTCATATGGATAAAATAGTTCCTTCGTTGTTGTATAACATGCAAAATTCGAGGTAATATATTCAAGGAAATTTTGAGATACGTTAAATACCATATTATTTTTGAATTATGATTCTATCTCTACAATTTTGTTCTGACAGATATTCTACTAAAGAAGATGCAACACCAGATAATCCAACAGAAGAACGAACTGATCCACCACAATTTGCAGAAACATGTATGCGAGAACTTGTTGGACGGGCATCTTTTGGTCACATTCGATGTGTTATTAGGCCCGTATTAAGGTGCATAAATGTTGATCTAAATAATTCCAACTGCCATTTGTGTTTATATTTTTTATATAAACATTACAATAATTTATATATATATATATATAATTTACAGACATTTGGATAATCATCAATTATGGGTTCCCAATTATTTTGCAATTCATACTTTCAGAATAATTATGTTTTCCATTCAGGTTAGTGGAAATTAATATATTGAGTCACCCAAATATAATATTTAATGAACGTATGAAATCATTAATGTCTTTATTTTTAGTCTCAATATTCTTATACAGTTGTCGAGGCTTTAATGTATCATCTTAATGATCATTCGAAGTCATCCCCAAAAATACGAACCAGTATCGCAGATACTTTGTCTAAAATTATTGCCATCGCAGCCGGTGAAAGCGTTGGTAAATTTCGAAGAACAATACTCTGATAATATCTATTTAATTAATTTTAATTATTTCTTTAACACACAATTCCTTTCAAGGTCCTTCTGTTTTGGAGATAATAAACTCCCTTCTAACTCATCTCCGAATCAGTGTAACAAGAAACCAGTCGTCTAGCAGTGATGAACAGTTGTATCAGGAAGCCCTTATTAATGGTCTAGGAGAGTTTGCAAATCATCTTCCAGATTATCAAAAGATAGAAATTATGATGTTTATTATGAGCAAAGTTCCGTACAGTCAACCAGACCGTGCAGTTTCAGTTGGCAAAGGAGATGTATTACTCCAAAGTATTCTTCTAAAGTCTCTTTTGAAAGTAATTATTACATTAGAAACAAATGACAAAATTCACGATGTAATATGTTTATTTCTAAACACGCTTTTACTTATTTCTAGGTTGGCACAAAATATCAGACCATACATTTGAATACGACATTCCCGCAAAGCTTTTTGGAACCGTTGTTAAGAATGTCGCTTGCAGCAGATGCTGAAATGCGACTTCTAGTACAAAAGATCCTTCATACTTTAATCGACAGACATTTAAACATTACGAAACTTGCAAAGCCCACGTAAGTTCTTCTTAACGCACTAGTAGAGATTTAGTCTCTGCAATTTCGCATTGTCTCGATAATTATAAATAATCAATTATCACGTATCTGTTAAACAGAGTAAACATCGGGTCCCTTGACCTTACTATTGAAAAAGCATCCAGGCCAGATGTGATCTTCATTCGAAAACACGGCCCTGAAATTTATTTAGCGTTATACGAAGCATTAGAACTCTCAAGTAACACAGTCGAGAACGTGGAGTCTATCTACACAACATTAGCGTTACTCGCCGTAGAGTTAGCTTCGGAAGAAACTGTGTTGGAATTGTTAAGATTAGTATTGAGTCTTCAAGATATAGCTTTAACGAGTGGCCAAATCAGTACTTCGCTCAAATTTAACTTACACAGTATTGTCATCAGCTTACTGGTATTGATATCTTATGTTTGTAATATTACTTCGCTGATGGACTATACAAACAAAGTGAGTTTCAATTTATTTAATACATTCAGTTCCCTTATGCTTTGTGCAGTCATAATAGATGTCCATACTATTCCTATAACTCGTATGTCATGTGGCTTTAAGTAAGCACAGCTGAACATATGGACAGCTGTTATGACGATCGACGTAGCTCTCTCTCCGATCTCTTCTTCGAAGAAACAGATTACAATATAATAATCACCGTTGTTTACATATTTTAAGATCTTGGAAGCACGCCGAAAAGAAGCGCCACATCTTTTGCCCGATTTGCTGTCCCAATATGATCCCGGTTTATCAACTAGATTAGCACCAGCTTTATTACTTGATCAAACTGTTCTAAGTGAATGTTTGAAAGGAGCAGGTCTTGATAGTGGGAAACTGCAGCAGGGGTCTGGTTACAGTAGTACTTCTTTACAACATCGGTAGTATTCACATATTTTTGGTTGTCCCTACTGTTTTCTTATATTGTCAATATTTATAATGAAAAATTAATCCTATTAATCAACTATTCCTAGACATTCATGGGTAGACAGTGCTGGACGAAATTCGTTAGCTGATATTAACTCGGGTGGTCCAGAATTGGACAGTGGTGGCTCATCTCCTGGAGTTCAGAAGGTATGTAAATTTTATTTATAATCCTAATATACTTTACAAAATCTTTTTCACTAATTTCATCAACACTTTCATATCACAGAAGCTACCAGGTGAAGAGCTAACTTTCGAAAGTATGAAGAGGATTCTAACGGAGAATAACAATAACCACATAATAGAAGAAGAAAAGCGATTACAATTGTCGCATTTCTTTAGAAATGCGCCATTCCAAGATTTGGTGTCGAAAACTCAACCAAAGGTATGGAAGCGTATATAATTGATATATGGGATCAAACCTGGGCACTTCGGAAATAACATGTAATATACAGGGTGTTCATTTGAAAACTTTCCAGCCGAATATCTCGAAAAGTATGAAATATATTAAAAAAGTGTAAATCGCGTGTCCAAGGATTTCGAGGGGGAAAGAAGGGGGCAGTATCAATTTTTTATTTGGGTGGAGTTTTCAAGGTCATTTGAAGATCAATTTTGTTTTTTCAAATGGAAACCTATATTTTTTATAGTGCGCGGATAAAAAAAAGTATCCTACGAAAATTGCTGGTCTTTTCACGTACAATCAGATCGCCTAATAAAAGATATATGGTTTCCATTTGAAAAAACAAAGTTGACCTTCAAATGACCTTGAAAACGTCACTCAAATAAAATACTGATACTGTCCCCCTCGAAATCCTTGGACACTGTTTTACACTTTTTTAATATCTTTCATACTTTTTGAGATACATATTCGGTTGGAAAGTTTTCAAATGAACACCCGGTATAATAATATTTCAAATAACACGTTATTCTATTTTATAATTACTTCCATGCCTGTGATCATTTTTGAAATAGCTTTGCTTGAAACATCATTTTAAATGAAATTTGTCCAGGTCTGAGTGGAACAATGTTTTGTTCGTGAAATATATGAATTACTACTAATATATTCGATCATTTTACAGCATGACGTTCTGCAAAGTAAATTATCAGAAATATTTAACACGTTAGCTGTTGATCCTCGTAATACGTCTCAACCAGGCGGACCACCGACAGATACCAAACCAAGTCAGGCACCAGCTTACGAAATACATTTCCCAGAATTATTTGTTTATTAAGCCGTCATATGTTCATGGAATCATACCTTAGATAAGTTGTACGCTATAGCAATTATTACGCGTACCAACAATTATTTATTTATCTTATTTATATATCTTATTTTATATATTTACATGGAAGGAGCATAAATAGGTTTTTTTACACATATTGCATTTTGATACCTTCAATGCATATTCCGAATTATAATGTAAATGTATATATTTATTTGTAGTTCATAGAAGTATGAACAACTGTTCTTATACAATAGTTTGTTTCAAAGGTTCAAGTAATCCATAATAAGCATTATCGCGGTTTTTAATATAATTTTGTGTACTATAATTTGTATAAATACTACGAATCGGAAAATGCGATTATTTATAATTTATGATATTGTGTAATTAATGAGGCGCAATTCATACTGTGTTTATATTTGCGTGATCTGTGTAAAGTAATATTACTGCGTAATTTTCCCGCTTGTTTATATTTGCGTGACCTGGGTGAAGTAATATTGCTGATAATTTTTCTGTCACTGACATTACTGATAAACAGAATACTAACACGCCGAAAGATCGTTTTATCGACAAAACTTGCTTTATTTTTGCACATCAGTAATGTAAATTGTACAAAATTGTAGAAGGCGAGATTAATGTACACATGGAAAAAGAAACAAGGGTGTAAACATTGTAAAAATGTGAAATTTTTACAAATTCGATCTGAAACTGTTAAGCATTTTTTCGGAGAATAAATGTTACTCGTGGGCTAATAAATACATTCAGCAATTAAAACAAGACAATTTATTGAATTTTTGCATGTGAAGGTCCATCTATTACAATATCAGTACAATCATTCTTCTTTGCATTATTGCAAGATTTTATACAAAATATCCAAGTGATTGTTTACCAAGTACTAAGTAATTGGAATGAACACAGATGTCAGATTATATATCAAACGTTTTAAGATTTATTTAATTCAATTACTCATAATAAGAGTGCTATAGATTAGCATCAAATCGAGTAATGTGAAGGGATAATCTTATCAAGGCATAAAAGAATACAACAGGTATTCACATATTCCGTATCGGTCGGTCGTTGGGCGTTTGTGTATAATTGTAGTTTATAGCTTATTATATAATCGTGCAATAGTGGAACACAAAATTAATGTTTGAAATTTTTGTTTCATTCTTATGAGCAATCGAATTAAGGTTAGTATGTAAGACATACCAATCGTACAATGACTACTTAAGGTAATGCAATTTGAAGCGTTTAATTATCAGTGGTTCTGATGTGTGTAGTCAATTCAGTATACCATGGGAAAACTCTTCAAGGCTCCACCTTCAACAACTCCACGTCAAAGACAAGAACAGCATTTGGTGGGATCGTGTGTCTTTGTCAAGGAGAATATAACAAAATGTATTTCCTATATGATAATTCAAAAAGTTTATACTGAAATGAATAGTTCAACATATTAACCCTTTATTTTAGACAATTTCATTTACTAATTATATTAAATATAGCTCTCTTAAACATCTTTGTAATTTATATATGTGGAACTTATATTTGTTTTTAACTAAAAAAATAAGGAATTACTCTAAGGAAACCGGTTTCATTTACATTTTTCTTTCTCCAATGTCGAGTCACACTCGACAAAGAGTGCAAAAGGTTAAGATATGAGCAAATAGTAAAAACTTCATAAATGACTGAGCCAGACTTTTAGAATTATCATACTTGTACCTTGCTTTTTGAAAGAAAACATTTGAAATATGTTTGTAGTCATAACAGTTGTTTATTTCATTCCCATATTACGAGTCTATACTAATAAAAATGGAATAGACACCTATTAAGTCTATAAACAGTCCTCTTTCAAAAAAACAAATAGATAAAAATGTAATAGTGTCTACTATACTGTAAATATCTTTTTCATATTAAAGGATATACTCCAGGATGTCCTCGGCTACCATAGGCAAAGTCTGGTGAGCAAGTTAACCTAGCACGCTCTCCGACACACATTTGAGCAACTCCTTGGTCCCACCCTTTAATAACTTCTCCCTTACCTATTTTGAATTTAAATGGCACCCCGCGGTCCCTGCTAGAGTCAAACTTTTTTCCATTGTCAAGGGTGCCTATTAGACATTTAACAAATACAGTTAAAATTTTTATAAAACATATTCTATAAGACTTAAATTATAATCTTGTGGCTCGCCTGATCAGAACCAATTATACAACTATTTATAAGAGGTTCAATAATTTATTTTTGTTCTTGATATTTATTTCAGAGTATTAAAAGAAGTTATTGATTATTTGTACAGTTTATTTTCAACATACAACTCAATACGCAGATTCTTATAAACACGTTTTTACATACCTGTATAGTGAACAACTACAGTTTGTCCTTTTTTCGGATACGTCTGACCTGCACAAATGAAACATTATTCAGAGAGATCTCGCATTGTAAATGAAAAATAAGGATGATTAAGGTTTAATAGATTCGTCGAGCATGCTAACAAATACTCGAAGTCACCTTATTTGGAAGAGACCGAAGACGGGGCATGCTTTTCATAGAATTTCAGGTTGTAAATAAATCCGCGTTGATGCCACTGCGGCATATATTTTAAGCAGGATACAAGTAAGAAAATGTAATCGAAATGAAACGAGATGTAAATAAATGGAAGAGTAGATCGAGCAAGGAGCAACGGGAATAGTAAAAGAAAAGCGAAGAAACGCAGAATATCGAACACGGAATAATTACCATCCCCAGGAGAAAGAACTTCTACATCCACGCCCATGATTACGTATTTTCTGTCACTGAAATCAGTTCTTCTGTGAAGAGACGAGTAATTTTCGTTACGCAAACTCGGGCGGTTCGTACCGGTAAGCAGAATTCACATAAACGTGGTCCTTATGGCTGTAAAAAAACGATGCCAATCCACTGCTGTTCGTTGAATATATGTAACAAGGTATCCGCAGATACCCTCGGGAAAGAAATTTTAACTGAAAAAGCCGCCGGTAGGTTCGCTAGTATCTCATTACTTCCGGTAACATGCAACGATCAATGCCAATATTTCCGATTGTGGCAAATTTAAACGTTACTCATATTATACAAATACTTTTCGAATCGGCTTACCGGTTTCCTAATGGAATGTTGTACATGTACTTGCAATCAATTGAATGAGACCTTTACAAATTAGTTTGTATAATATATTTTATTATTTCATGTAAAAAATTAATAAATAGAACAACTCAGTTAAGTACGATATGTTATGTACGGAATCGTTGACGAATCATAACTGTACCACAGAAGTACGTAATAGAAAATATTTTTATAATAAATAAAAAAGTTCCAACAATTGTAAAGTTATAAATTATAAATATTTATACATCTTGTTTCGACAAATGTACAGAGTGTTCTACAAAAGGTAAAAGAAAATTTAAGATATGATTCTTCAGAACAAGACTTGCTTCTCGAGTATTTTATTAACGATTAAAATTCACCCTGTGAATTACTAAATTTCATACCTTAAATTTTAAATTATCCTGTAAACTTTCCCTCGCCTGTTGCCGGACATACTGTACAAAGATAAATATATCTATTCAAAATTTATCTAGATTGGAATAAATATATTAATCTAGTACTTTGTATCATTAATTAAGGTAAAATTTATAAAATATCTATTTGATAATTAAATAGACATACGTGTTCTTATGCTCTAAAAGTAAGTATCGTACAATTCCACTGGTGTAAAGTTGTTACTATATAAGTTATTCAAATGTAACTTAAGATGGAGAAAACATCATTAATAATTGATAGAAAATAATCAGCACCACAGTTTAAGAAATGCAAAATTTAGAAGTTCAAAAAAACAATGTAACAATTTTTAGATGCTTTGCCAAGTTATTTGAACAACTCGGTGTCATAATACTGAAGTAAATGGAGCTATGATTTCTTCTTATCTATATCACATATCCTTTCCAGCAAGGCTAATGATATACTTCCAGGTATTCTCTGATGTTCTTTTATTAAATCATTCAGTGCATTGGCAACCTAAAAGTAATGGTATAATTACTATCATTTAGTCATTCTTGTTATGGTTTGTCTTTCAAAACAGTTCGCCTGTTACATGCTCATAGTTATATCTGTCCACCCCAGTTTTATTATTTCAGACTTGCAGCACAAGAATAGTGTGTACATGATTTCTTATTTTTAGTACCTTCAACTGTAACTCATCTGGTGTAAGACTGCTGTCATATGGGATTGGTTTACCAACATATGTTGTCAATTTAACTGGAAATCCTCCATAAATAGGTACAAAAGGAAACCTTGTTGCAGCATATATTCTCAACCACATTCTTCTACCCCAACTTGCACTTCTAAATGCTTCTCTAACATTTCTTGTGAAGAAAGGTATTATGCACTGTTACAAGAATGTTAATGTTTCAAAGCAGTCGGAGTACAAAAAAAGAAACATATAACAATAAAATAACATACCACTTTGGCATCTAATGCGACCTTTGCGAAACCTACTCGTTTCTTCCACATCAGCTCATAATAAGAATCTCCAAACTGAGCTTCGTATACGCCCCCAGGTGAGATGGCAAGCATGTTACCTTCTTTTAAAATATTAGAACATGTCTGTATAGTACCAGGAATGACTTTGAGCACATCGGAAATTATAGACCATCCGGGGCATTTAAAAAGAAATCTATCTGCCACTGAATGTATCAATCTTGAGTTTAAAAGTAACACTTTTGCTATAAAATAATAAAGATCTATTGGAATTGCCCCATGATAATATACAAAAAGTACTGGTTCATCTTTTGGAATATTCTCCAATCCAACTACTTCGTACCCTATGAAAAATATAAATAAATATAAGTACATGTATTTAATATGTAGCATCCAAATTATATATATATGAATTTACTCTGAATTTACAACATACCATACCATATCCAACCATGTGCATCCCAAACTGCAGCTACTACATTACGAGCTGCATTTCTCCAATCAGTTCCATATGCATTTCTTAATCTAGCTCTATTATGGAAAAAGATTACGCATATTTATCAAAGATTTGATTTATTATACTTGATCATTATATTTAAGTTAAAAAATACATACCTATGTAATTTATATACATATAAAATTAATGCAGTCAAATACAATAATACTACGATCACAAGGGGTAGTAAAAATGTAATCAGAAGCGGCATTAAGAGCCATGATAGCCAAAGTGTAAAATCCACATCAATATATTCAACTAAAAACAATATTTCGTATATCAATTATTAATATGAAATGTAATGACTAGACCACGGATGTTCTCGCAATTTTTAATTTTTGTAGATGAATTTTAAGAAAGCAGAATGAAATAGAATCTTGTTTTCCGTATATAATAACATTTTTAGATCTGAAATAAATTAAAATCGTACTAAATTCTGTCATATTTTATATCCTAGCATTTTTTGATAATTTTCAAAAGTCATAATTGCATAAAGATCCGCAGTCTAGTAATAAATGACATAAAATGCAAATAGGTATAAATAATTGAAACTTTTATATAAGTAGTATTAAAAAGAAGATTAATGGGAAGTTCATCCCATCGACATTAAATCATGAAAGTATAACAGTACAATCATTTGTCAACAAATCAATAATACCAATGCTTTCCTAGTTTTGAGAAACAATATGTTGTAAGAATATACATAAAATATAATGTTTACCTATAGTATTTTCTAAAATTGTCCGGAGATTGAACATTGTAGAAAACATGTTTAGATTATGAAAAGAAGTGAAAACAGGGTAATGCACTTTTACAATGACAAAATATTTGGTATTGCTTTAAGAATCAGCTGCATATTCACTAAGTATCACTGCGAAAGTAGAACACTAATGTTTGTATACTGGTTTCCCCACAACTGTCATTTATATTCTGGAATAATTTCGTCAAACCGTTAATCGCATTTGTATAGATTCCACTAGGAGATGTTTATACTTTGTCATCCTATAATTTTCTTTTTTGTAACGTTATACAGCACTCTCTGTTTGTGTGATTTATTAGATCCTTCAAATAGTAATTCATTAATTCTAGATTATTCTTGTTATTTAATATAAAATATCATTTATGCGTCACAATTGATTCATTAATGACTCGGTACAAATAATTACAAATTCAATGAATTGAAAAATATCAAATATGTGGTACGTCACTGTCACCACAAGTTGTTTCACAGCTGACTTCACACGCCTTAGATTTGATTTTATACAGTCACCAGATTTTGTCACCCCACTCCAAAGAGCCACTCTACCTTCCCCTTCTACGACGCTATTCCACTGATATGTATGTCAGTTGATGTCAGTATCTGTGACTTGCTGTGACTGAAACACGAGTTACAATAATGAAATACAATTTAAACATATATTGCATCTTACATTGGGCTTTTCTGTCTAGGTCTCGGTCTCGGAGAGCTCAAGCTGGCTCAAGCTCAAAGTGCCCCTGTACCATTTTGATGTCGCATCCCATGTTACCGACAGTTCACGAATGTAATGTAAGCGTATTAGCAAAAACTAAATATTCTATATACTTCATTATTACTAAGGGTGGTTCCCTATTCCCTGTCCCCTGTTGATTCGCTTTTTCACCGACAAGAATTTGCACAGTGGCCTTCTGAACCGACGAGATAAGCGGCGACACCGACGAGATACTATTAAAGACTGCCTGCCCCTGTGCTATTCAGCGAGACGGGTAACCGGGCGCGGGGATAACGTGGAAGTTACAGTGATCTGATATACCACTTCGCTAAAAGTTCTAGATAGTGCCCAAATCGTGCCAAAACATCGTCTGAAATATGGCGGAGAATGTAACATTTAATAATAATCGATATGGTTTCGTGATAAGTCGCCTTCTCACCGATCCGACGCGACTAAAATCTCCTCAGTGATCTTCTTCACCGACGAAATGCCGTCGGTGGCCTTCTGTTTCTCTGGCTGGAGCCAGAATATGTCTTAGAGGGCGTAAGAGAACAGCGAAAATTTGCGTCTCACCAACTCCCGTAAGGCTGGCAGCACCGACGAGATACTATTAAAGGCTGGCAGCACCGACGAGATACTATTAAAGGCTGGCAGCACCGACGAGATACTATTAAAGACTGCCAGCCACTGTGCTATTCAGCGAGACCAGTAACCGGGCGCGACTGGGCGCGGGGATAAC
>CM052318.1:7988344-8010932 GCA_028455605.1 Lasioglossum malachurum
TAGAATACATTCAAGAGGGCGTATGAGAACACCGAAATATTCGGGTGACACCAACTCCCGTAAGGCTGGCAGTCTTTAATAGTATCTCGTCGGTGACTCCTGTTTCTTTAAAATTGAATATTTCCGTATGTTGGTAATGCAGTTTTCGTTTTACTAGTAAGTGCAATATTGTTTTCCTAGGTGGCAGCATACATTCGATTATGTCACTGTAAACTCTAATTTTAAGTTCTGAACCTGAAAACTTATAATCTAAACTCGTGTTCCTCGAATAAAAAAAAGGCTGATTAAAGGGAGTAGTTGGAATGAAAACTGTGATAATATTTAAAGAATTCAAAAATACTATTGTTTTATTTTGAGTTTGTTAAAATTATCAACATTATACTCTTAACTGTGTTGTAACTTGTAATTAATGCTGACAATCTTTATTTCGCACAGAAATCTGCAGTTTAATTATGTGTTCAAACTCGTCGAAGTGTTTGAATACTCTGATATTATCTATTGTGATAATTATATATAAATAATAAAAACGGTATCGTTATATATGTTACAATATGTATATCTTTTCTTTTTTTCTCTTTTAATTAAGAACACATTCCTCTTACTTCTAATTTTCTTTACTCATGGATTTACGATTAGTTAATTTTGAGGAACTCAAGGTACACCAACGTAATTGACTGCAAACTGTAAAATATTAGTAAATTTTTATTCCATTGAACCGTGAAATTGGCTTTATAGTGACTGTCCATTTAAATAAATCCTGATTTAATTAAAAACAATAGACTTTTATTGATGCATCTAATATATACAAATATGCAGTCATAGTAAAAATATTGTACTTATAATTTTCTAAGAGAGAAAGACTACGCTTGGCGGTCTTGTTCAGTACGTAGAGGCGGAACAAGCGAAGACATAAACTTGTCGCCCGAGAACGAAGGCATGGCGACTTGTTACTTATTCGTTTATTCTAAAGAATAGATGTCGCCGACTCTGTCCTGTTCGATGATTACCCGATATTTATGAGCTCATTATATCGCCAGACATACAATAGAATTACAAATCAAAATATTACAGATTCACACAATAGCACTGCACAACAAGAGTACTAATTTATAATCATTTTGATTCGTGATATTTGTATTTTATCTAATTTCATCTATCATCACACATGTTAGGTTGGTGCAAAAATAATTTCTGTTTTTGTTCTTGAATTTTAAAGAAATAAAGCTACATTTTGCTTTATTTGCCAATTTATATCTTAATCCATCGAGCTTGGCAGGAAAACTGAAGTCGTTTGGCCTATTTATAAAAAAAGGCTATTCTGATTTAAAGTTGTTATAATTAATAGACTGCGGATTTTATGCATTTATGACAAAAATGGGTCGTTGCAATTTAAAACAGTGGACAGATTGAAAAAATTTAAGAACATCAATGCATTAGTTATTAGCAGTTGAAGTAAACGATTTTTATTTTGCACGAAGTTCTACAGTCTAATAATTAAGCTTTCAGACTTTGCGAACATATTTTTAAAACACCTTCGATTTATGTAAACAATATTTGCCGATTTTTTGAATCTGTTATATGAGAATACCTCCTTAACCTTTTGCAGTCCTTTGACGAGTGTGACTCGACATTAAAGAAAGAAAAATTTAAATGAAATGGGCTTTTATATCGATTTGATTCTTCCTTCATTTATTTAATTGTCTTATTTTTTACTTAAAAAAAAATTTAAGTTCCACGCAAATATAAATTGCTATACAAATATAGTTTAAATAAGTAGCAGTACAGTCCTTTGAAGTAAGTTTCAAATAAAATGTATAAAATAGTAGGGAATTGTTGGCAACAAAATTGAAAAATAATTCGGAGTGCAAAGGGGCAAGTCCTGTACGATATCGGCGTCGTTCGAATGCTCGGACAACGGTGCAGTGGTCCCGTGAAAGCGTGCTTAAAAAGAAACAGGGTATCGCGGAAAGCGCGACTCTTCAGTTACAGAGGACCACCGCACCGATTGATTTACAATGGGACGAAGGTGTGGCAGAATCCGACACCAATATCACGCCGATACTCGGCCGTGTGCGGACAATTATCCTGCCGGACAAAGGCTACGGGGGTGTACGCGGCTAACCCACACGTATACGCGCAGAGGCTAGCCTAAGGCTCTTTACGCAGCTGACGCGGCACGTATTAAGAATCGCGTGGGCCTGTACGTGCGTGGGCAAACACCCGCACGTTACACCACACGCAACTCCGAAAGAAAACTCGAACGTTCCTCCAACGCGCAACTAGAAGAGGTGCAAGGACCTCCTGATATTTATCTGCCATTGAAACCGACGCGACGCGAGCCTACTCGAAAGAATGGGACAAAGGAACGCGAACGTTCGTTTCCTTTTTTTTTTTCTACACTCCTGTAGATGTACAAAATGATAGCAAACATGCGTGCTATAATTTCTAATAATTCTTCTAGTAATTGTTACGAGACGCAGAAGGAACCTGCTAGTAAATACTGTTCGGCTCGCTGGCTTTCTGAACAAGGAGAAGAAAAACAGAAGACCTGAGGGCGAAATAATAGAATGTTTCTCTAAATATTAGTTGGTCATTTTTGTGTAAATATATTTTTACAAATTGTTTGAACAGATTTGGAACTCAATTGTCATGACTAAACTGCGGATTTTATGCATTTATAAGGAAAACGGATAGTTCAAATGCAAACGCGTGAAAATATTCAAATACTTTTTGTATTATTTTTGAGAACAATAACAAGAGAACAATATTTACAACAATATGGACAATTTTTGTTTTTCTAAATATTCGTAGTTAAGTCATGATTAGATTCCGGATTTTATGCATTTATAACAAAAACGAAAATATTTAAAGACTTTAGGAGAGTATTAATATATAATTTCTGCCACATTAAAATGATTAATGAAGAACATCAATTTATTTTTAGCTCCTGCGTCTTGCAATTGACGCACAAACTTTTTATTTTGAATAAAAATCCGGAGTCTAGTCATGACATACATATTCGAGTACATTAAATTTTATTAGGACTTGCATCATGCAGAAGAATTAATTACCTTGATTGAGCAACAGCCTTGAAGTTGTGGGACATTCTGGAAATGTAACTTAACACTCGTGTCACGCGTTAATTGATTTCTACTACTATCGTTTAAGTTTCTTGAGCGACAAAACGTACGGTTTTGACAAACCACACTTTCGTGTCGTCAGCATCGGCGTCTCTCATAACCGGCCTAAATTCCATTTATGATCTACGGGAGCAAGTAAACACCGTCGTGTCGGGAATATCGGTCGAACTCCCATGAAACTTTCCCTCAGTTCGCGCATATCGGAATCGAGCAATTTATGAGCGTCGCTGTGCGTGCCCGAAAAGTTTAGCGAGATTTCATCAGAAATTTTTGCCGTGCGGTCATATATTACAGAGAAGCACCATGTTGACATTTAAGGGGCAAGTTGTATCCAGGAACGTGGAAGGATTTTTGTATATCTATGTGCAACGTTTTCAATATCACGAATAGAGCAATCCCAGTCTTAATTCACCAATTAATTTGCTGCCATTGAAAGTAAGAAAAGAATGACTAAATAGGATGCAGATGTTTTTAAAGCGTGCATCTGATGGTGATAAAAAGAGTCCTGTGAAGGTCATTTTAACCTTCGCAAGGCAATGTGGGGTCTCAGAGGCCCCAGCTACAGATTTTTGAGAAGAATTTTTATATGAATAAAATTAAATCTGTTTGTTTACTTTTTATGCTGTGTTATTCTTTATCCCAAATTTATTAAAAACGAAGCTATTTATGAAATTCATTTGTCGGGGTCTATACATATATATATATAAAAGACCCCACCTTACTATTTATGTGTCATTAGTAGACTGCGGATGCAGTAATTGTTACTTATTTTTTAATAGTAGCGGAAATAATTTACCTGCTCGAGTTAAAATGAACACCCTGTATACTGGTAAAACTGAAAGAACAATACCATTAATTTTCTTAATAGACATTGCGTCTTGCACTTCTCAGATTTATAGATGCCGTAAATTTGTAAAGATCCGCAGTGTACCTGTTACTTTATTTCTCACTCTAATCGTTCTCCAATCGTTTGCCGTTTCAAAAAGTGGTCAACTATTCGCGCGACAGTCTTCTCCATTCAGAGTTCCGGTTGAAACTTCCGGGTCGTCTTCAAACATGCATGCCTTAGGACCGTTTTGCAGGGTAATCCGGCTTTGATTAGCGGTTGGAAAAAAAGATCGTGCCATTCAATTTGCGCTAACGAGAGCTGGGTCTGTAGATACGCAGGAATCGTCCCGGGGCTCTTAGGTCTCGCATGGCCCCGAAGAGTCGTGGTCCTTTTTCCGTGTCCGGTCGTTCCCTGTGTCCAGCGTGTAATCCGGGCTTTAATCCGGCCGAAAAACGTTTCCCCTTGCGTGCTCTATGTGGGGCTATAACCCGAAACCGCGACGGGGTGCATATGTAATAAATTTTTCGCGTTAACCGCCGCCACCCCCCGTCGGTGTCCCGTCGCTGCTCGCCACCCTGTTTCCGGCATGTGTGCGCCCCGGCGAACGCGGAAAAGAGCGCGCGCACACCGACGTGCGCCGAACACGTTCAAACGGATCTTCGCTCGACGACCATTTCATCGTATCGAGGGCCGGTGTTTCGCGTTCACCGGAGAAACTCGAAATTGGAAAACGGCCGGTCCAGAACCAGCGAAATTAATTGAAGTCTGAGTGGCGAGCGATGAAGGGGCTGAGGCAGCGACCGGACCGTACAGAAAGAGGTAAACCCGGAAGCACCGTGGAAACAGAGGCCGAGCGAGAGGGCGCGAGAGTGCGCGAGAGGGCGCGAGAGGGGGTGGACGGGGGCCGAAAGAAGAAGGAACGGGCTGGAAAAAGAGCATTCCGCCGAGGAACAGAGCATCTGTGCCGCGAGCGAGACGGAGAAGAAGGGCGCAGACCGATTGCGGAACTTGCCGCAGACAGGTTGGACACGGTCCTTTGCTGGAACCAGGTCGTCTAATAACCTATAGCCCCTTCTAACTGGACGCGGAGCCGTGTCTTCTGCGACGAAAACAGCTGCCCCCGAATTCCCGAAATAAATTAGGTTCCTCCGGTTTCGCCCCCGCACACGTTTATTAATTAGACGCCCCTATTTCACGTGTAGTAAACGAATCCGGATCTTAATCCGTGTAATATTAAATACACTCGCGTATTTTCTGAAAAACTGAGCAGAAATGCAAAAAGTTGATTGTTATTCAAGTAAAATAGGTCGAGCAATATTTAAATAAAAAATTGAATTTACTAAACTTTTAAAAAGGAAAGTAGAGTGGTGGAAGATCATCTTATCTTAGACTTCTCTTTGATTGCGGATCTTTACGCAAATTAAGAAATGTTTGCGTTGTTTCAAATAACAGGAGCGAAATAAAAATTTCTTTCTTCTTTTATTTATCTGATTAAGCTGAAACCAATACGCTGATATCTTTAAATCTTTTTAACATGTCCACTGCTTCAAATTGTGCTTACCCATTGTTGTCATAAATTCATCAAATCCATAGTCTACTCATATCACAAACATATAAGATCGACCAAGTAATCTTTATGCAAAATAAAAAATATTTGCATTGCTTCCAAGACAGAGGAGGGAAGTAAAAATTTCTTTCTTCTTTGAATTATCCGATTAAGCTAAAACCAATACGCTGATGTCTTTAAATCTTTTTAACATGTCCACTGTTTTAAATTGTGCTCACCCATTGTTGTTATGCACGCATAAAATTCATAGAGTACTCATCACAAACATATACGAGCAAGTGTTCTTGAAGATACCGCAAAAATAATCAGGAAATGTGTTCTATTAGGTTGGCAACTAAATTCGCGACCTTTTGTTTCGTAATTCTTTTATTGTATCATTATAACCTCATTCAGTGACCATTCCGTTTGAACCTCAACATGAATATCATTGGAAAGCTCTGAATTTTGCGATTAATTCTAATTTTAATACTGTTTTTGAGAAAATGTGGAGGTCGCGAACTTAGTTGCCAACCTAATAGTTTATAAATACTCGCAGTTACTGTATACATGTACGAACACATTTTGTACTGCACTGTACGCCGCTGAAAGACGCGCGTTTGTTTCTGGAGGGACGATTTTCGATACACCTTGCCTCGCAGCCTGGTTATCTTGGTTCCTGCGAGTTGAATGCCCCGTTCAATTCCACGTTTCAACGAAATTGATATTTAAAGACCCTGCAAGTTGCAATTTCGGGAGGGTCTCGGTTGACGGACATCAAACACCGATAGGCAATTCACGGAGGATACGACAGAGGAAGCGGAGAATCATGAAGGTGTGTTGGTAGCGACGCATACACGTGCCAGTGCACACCTCCCATTTGTGGAACTGCATTTCCTATAATCTGCGAGCAATCACTTGATAATTGGCTCGCTCCACCACACGTATGCACCACGTACCAATCCACGTGTACGTCCTCAGATGGCTATTCGAAGGATGAAAATTACTCAGTCGCCGAAGTTCTCGTTATTTCCGTTCTATTTAATATATGATCGCACGAGCTCCGTCATCGAAAGAAACAGCTCTCTCTTTTTCTCTTCCTCTCTCTCTCTCTCTTTCTTCCTCTCTGCGCCAACTCGTCGCTGTTTGTACCAATTTAATCAGCCACTCCGATTCCTCCGTTTAACAGGCGCCGCGTAATGTTTCTCTGATGATCGCGCATTTGTACATTGATTCATCAGTAATTTATACTCGCTATTTATTAGTTAAACATATTTACAGATACGCGCTTTCACTGCTTCAAGATGACGCGATAGTAATCCAGTAATAACGCTTTTTAATTACTTTTTTAAGTAAAAACTTGTTTAAGATTAATTGTTAATTGCGATTAACGATTGAAGTAGAAATTCATTCGTCAGTCGTTGATTAGATTTTTGCCCAACTCTGCCGCGTACACAATTGCTGGCCAATGAATCAGTCTGATCCGTCACGCTCCGAGATGAAACGCTATTCGGGTAAACTCGGGCAAGCCGACAGACTGCAACGGTGATAGAAGTTTTCACCTCGGTCGTGCGGTCTTACGCGCACAGTATTAGTCCGTTTTTTAAATGAAACTTTTACCAATGACCTCCGTTCGTTTCACTGTCGTGCGGCATCGAAATGGCGAGTTTGAAGGTCCGCAGTCGGAACGATTCGTTCGTTGTTCCTGCTCGGTGGCAATAATTTCCGTCGCGATCGAATCGCTGCTTCACGGACACCCTGTACACGGTGGAACACTTAATAATAATTACCAGGCAAACTGCGCGGAGGCTTTTGAGACACGTTGCGCCTAATAATTCGAAGGAAGTGGCCGCAGTTAGTTTGCGAGAGTAATCAGACGTATCTTTACAAGTTTGTTCCCGTCTATTTAGCAAAGTTGTATTACATCTCTCGTCGGGCGGACAATAAAGAGAGGGAACCTTTCAGGAACAATAAAACGGACGCTTGTTGCGCCCGTTCTTGCTCCGCGCGCGCGGGCTGGTGGCTGCCTCTTCCCGTGACCGGCGTTGACTGGTGGTGTGCACCAGGTCATAGTCGTCGGGAAGTTTTAGTCGTCGTATTATAGGCCGAATTTATTGCACTTTCTTCCACTTCTGATGCCAACCGAAAGGGAATTCCCCGGGCCGGCGTTGGTGTTGGCCGGCGTAAATGTGCCGTAACTTGTACATACATTTACACGTAAATACCGTTACGAATATAGAACTTTCACACGCGTGTGTCCATGCTCGCGCCTACACCAACCCATCGTCGTCGTCGTCTACATGCGCGAGAGAGCGAGCGTTCGCGCGCGAGTTGGTCTGCGTGCGCGTGTACGGCTCTGCGCCAGTATGTGTGTGCCGGTAAATTGCTTCTGCGTCGGACTAAGTTTATTCTAGTAACACAGTTTCGGTGGTTCGTGAACGAGTTTGTTTGGGTCCATCTCGCTTAAGAGTAGGCGGTCCTGTGAAGGATGTAGGGGTGGCATTGGTGGAACTGAGGGGTTGGACGTGCCATTGACGTAGGATACCCGATGCACCCTTCATATTTTCCGTACATTCACCGGGGCTCCCATGGCGCCCGGAAATATCAAGGAACTCGATCAATTAAGGGATCCTGGTGTAAACTGCTGAAATCAATGCGACTTTTAGGCAGTTTCTGGAAGAGAAGAAGCATTTAATATTCACTTTCGAAATATTAGGGGAAACATTGACTCATTAAACAGTAAAAAAATTTTTTTGTTATTAGTCCTACACGGTAAACTACAAAGTATTCTTATTCTCTATGAGCACAGCTTGTTGATGAACCTCAAAAAATGAAAATTAGCCCTTACCTATACAAATACATAAATAATTTTATTTTAAATCGTTCAAAGAGGTTGAAAAAAACGTGTTTAGCCTATATCATCAGGATTTGTGAAAAAGCATTATTAAAAGGTTCGTAGGAAAATCGGTAATTAATAATTAATAATTTTGTGCGAAGTAGAACTGTTGTGCATCAATTGTAAGCAACAATAGCCAAGTAAAAAAATATTTCTTACTTCATTAACTTCGGTAGGGTTAAAATAATACATTGACGTCTACAAAAGCTCTTAGCCTCTTCACTGTTTTAAATTGTACGACCCATTTTCGTCATGAATTGTATAAAATAATATAATATTGAAATGTAGGAAAATAGATTTCCGTTTGTACAACAATAAACGCGCGCAATTAACTCTTGAATGTTTTCCTCTGGTTAATACTTTTTAATTACAAGCCCTCGTCTCAGTTCGACGATAATTCTTGTTAGTGTTAATTAATTACGTCGGCGGAAAGCATGAAAAAGTGAGAACGTCTTTAATAAAGCGTCAGGAAAAACGAACTCCCAGAAGTATAAATTGTAAAAAGGCCACGCGACAGAGCAAAGTAGCGTCGTTGCAATTAAATGCATTTATTCGTAGTTGTGCTTGCGGTTTTGTGCTATTGTGCAAACAACAATTATGCTTTGTGCTGTTACGGAGCTGTTACCTCGCAGTCGTGAGGCGTGTTGCAAGACATTATACTACGAACAATGTTATAGTAATTTACGGTGTGAATTCTGCAAACTTCCTAACAACACAGAATTTATTTTAAATGTGATAGATGTAATATGATTGTGCATGTATTAACGATACTAATTCTTATTGATTAAATTATTCTTTTATTGATTAAATTCAGACTATCAGATTTTTCGTTTTAGAAATAGAAGTATTGTTGTCTTTTTAATAATATTATTGATTTATTGAAAAATTCATTTAAAAATTTCAAAACGAACACACTTCATTAAATCATACAAAAATATACAGAGACATATACAAATGCATACTTAATGCGTTTTCGTGTAAAAATAGCTATAAGAAAACTACAGTTACACTCTGTACAGCGAACACTCGATAACCACTTGTTTTGGGGGCTCTAAGTGCACGTTCCTCTAGGAAACGTGCAACTATCGGAACGACCAATCACCGCTCATCTGTTTGTTTTCTTGGCATGATCGTACGTAGCGGCAGTGGAACCGTACTGGGCGACGAAGTAGGGCGTGCACGCATACGTCGATTATGTGTGTAGCGAGGGGCGTTCCAAGTGGGTAGTTGTTTGTTGGGTAATTACCGAGCGGCCACTATACTATGCAAGTTTACCAGTAATTAATTCCATTTATAGGTTAATGAAATATTTCATAGAACCCATTTTCTGTTGAACGTTCATTTTCATGAGTGGGGCTATAAAAAATTAAAATTACGTACACGTGGACGGTCCACTAACAATATAACTTTAAGGCAATTATGTTCGCACGCTTCCTTAACAATTCCTCGGGGATCACGTTGTTTTAAAAACATCAGTACAGTGTAAGTTTCATCGATGTCTACAATAAAAGAATATACTGTAACAAACGTGAAATTATACTATCACAGTGAAATATAAATCTCAGATATCTTTACGAACAGGAAAAGAGAAATTGCATTTTGTGCATAAGACTATCTAACCTAGATTTTCTGGGCGAGACGTCGCACGGATTAGCATGTCACAGTCCAATTATGTTTCCGCCTGCCTTTTATAAAACGTCTCGCAGCCTTTGCAGCTTGACATTCTGTCAACAGGTTTCTCTCAACAAACTTTTATTATCCGACCTCTATTATCGGAACCCGGCGGTTATCCGAACGGCCTCGTACCTCGACTCGTTCGGATAAACGAGGCTCCGCCGTGCCTGCCCAAACAATCCTTTACAATTCGCGACGACACACCACGAGTTCCGTCGCGACACGCGGCAAATCGAAAGAATTCATCCCGAGCAGAAAGGGCCGACCGGCTTCCGGGTAGAACTAATTTGCGCGTCTCTCTGGAAGCCATCCCCCAGCAGCCAAAGAAAATTCCGTCCGCGCAAAGTTTCCGGAATGAATGAAATCTCTTATTGCTCAAATTCATCGCAATTCCCTTATCGGCGATTTCGCTCTCGGTGGCCGGAAAGAGAAAATGTCAGGGTTTGAGGGTGGCAGAGGAAGAGACGAGGAAGAGGAGGAGGAGGAGGCGGAGGTAAAGGATAGAGTACGTCCTCGGAAGGAAACGGCGGAAAGAGAAAGAGGTTGCCCGGCGGGCTGTTGTAGAGAGAAAGAGAGAGAGAAAGAGAGCGAGAGAGAGAGAGAGAGAGAGAGAGAAAAAAAGGAAAGTCGTCGAAAGACGAATTTACTTCTCGGCGTGAGGTACGTTTTCGTAGCCCGGGCGGCGGTGATCCTACACCGTTGCTCGCCAAGGGGGTTGTTGGTTCGTCGACGGCTAGGTTAAGGGTTGGAAACGGAAGTGCGGCAAGACGGTGCCGACGGTGGAAGGCAACGGACGTTGTAGGGGCGCGGGTGGGCCGAACGGCTACGAAGGAAGGCAGAGGCAGGCTCGTTGAGGGGTTGAAACGTAAAGAGCGGCAGGAGGAGGCCCGGGATGGAAGGGTGTGAGTGGGTGGAGAGGGTTGAAACCGGCGGTTGAGACGCGGGGGGATGAGAAGGCAAGCAAGACCACCACCGCCTCACCTCGCCTCTTTGCTACGCCACGCCTCGCCTCACAATGCACCGGATTAGCGATTGTATTGATCCGCCCTCGCGCTAGTCCCTAGAACCCCCCTCGTCGTCCTCGTCCTCGTCCTCGTCCTCGGCGTCCTGCGAGAAGGAGCCACATTTTGGACCGCGCTCCACTCACCCTGTCCACCCACTTCTGCTTTGTCACGCCGACACCGACGTTGGGAGAAGAACGTTACGGGACCGGAGGAAGAAAAGGTATGACGCTGACGGTTACAGCGCACACCAAAAAGTTCGGGACTCGCGGCGAACGAATCTCATCTTCCTCCTTTTTTTCTTCTTCCCTCTCTCTGTCTCTCTCTGTCTCTCTCTCTCTCTCTCTCTCTCTCTCTCTCTCTCTCTCTCTCTCTTTCTCTACCTTCCTCTCTTTCTCTTCGCTTCTCTTCTGTGTTTCTTTTTGCCCCGTCTCTTTCATCGATTCGATCGATTCACCGCTGAAACCGTCCACCCTTCCCCCCCCCCCCCCCCCCCCCTCCCCCCTCGATGCTACCAACGCTCGTCATTATCCTTGCTGTCTTACGTAATTCGATCCTGAATGCGGCATAGGTCTATTGTATTACGTCGCTAGCAATTTAGGACCGGAGCTTGTCGAGTCTACCTTAGTAGGTATCGCTTAGGTTTATGATTCGCGGTTCCCGAGGATCCTGCTGATACAGACACGCAGTCTTGTAATCGAAGACGCTGGCCACAACCGTGTCCCACAATGAAACCTTTGAATTCGGAAAGAGTGATCCGAAAATGATTTGTATATTATTCTAAGGTAAATAAAAATAGTATTTCTATTATTATCGCGTTGGGCATACAGGGTTAAATAAGTAAAAACACGCGCTCATTCTTGCGTAGATGCGCACGTTACAAGCGCATAAAATTTGCAGTTTGTTTTTTGTTTTTAGTGTTGGTGTCTATGAACGTTGATAATAGCTTCCGTTGCGGAACTTCCACGAAAAAGATCTTTTTAATTTTTATTCAGCATTCCGCTACGCACAGATTTTATGTGTGCCTCTCATTTGCCTCGGAATCAAAACGATAAGGCTTCGGTTCGTATATTATTTTTGCAATTATAATATAAACGGGAATTAAATTATTCTCGTACAAATACCAACGAATATAATTTCCACGCGTCTTTCGTTACTGGGATTCAGTTGACTGTTTGCTACCTTCACCTAGTTAGTTCAGCTAGCGTAAATTATTTGCATCCCCACTGGGTGGCAGAGGACAGGAAGAGAGAACGGAACAAAGAGCTTATAACATTAAAACATCGTTGCAGCCAGAGGCGGGATTTGTTCTAAGCTTTAAATCCCCTACAATCTTCTTTCGCTTCTGACTTATTGTTCTCGAATAATTGTAAAACTAGTAGATCAAAGTTTTTCCCTTGCATTTATGTAACGCCAGTATTGCGGTAATTATCGTTAATTGGTTCGAAACATGGAGATACATTTAATTCTTAAAATAAGAATAATTGAATTATTCTTATGCGTTGTCAGGCATTTTAATCTGCCAATTTCTTTCACATTCTACACACACGATTCCTTCACTTTCGAAATATCACTAATCATTATTATCTGCTCTCGATGCTACGATTGCTTTCACTTTCTAACTCCAATCATTATTTATTATTGCTCAAGTCGTCAATCGATTGTTTACGTTCGCCAGGCAATCCACGAGGATAAAACATTTTACGCTGTGAAAAGCCACCCTTCTCGGAGTAATTGTGCAAAGAAAAATATCTTCCGCAAACATCCAGTTCAGTTCACGCTACATTTATGCGTCCCGGTTTCCCAAACAGTAGCAACGCTCTTCTGAAAGGAACAGCGCCACTGCAGAAAGAGACAGGCCACCAGCTCTTCGGACCCAATGCTTCAAAATGTAAAAAATCTATGAGAATCTTTTATTCCACTCATTTCGTTCGCTCGGCTCCTGCGTCTTTCCGAAACGCGACATTCCTGGCTGGCTTCCATTCGTAATTTGAATATACGCGTTACGGTAGATTTGACGCGAAATATATGTTTCTTGAAAAATATAAAGGTCGCCCTTAAAATAAAATATTCCCGCCAAACAGTAGATCAAGAGCCATCCCACGCTCTGCAAGAAGCAAGATACAGTTCCTTCCGTAAATTACGCTGGAATCCGCGTTTGGATTAATAATCACAGTAAACCATGTTATCGATAACTTGAATATACCGAACCACTGGATATTTTTTTAGGAAAAGGATATTTTTCTCGACACTGTATGTTTTAAAATATTCAACCAATGCTTAGTTTATTCTTTGTACATTACTTTCGAGATTATTCTACAGATTATCGAGTCAGTTTTTCATTTATGATATTTTCCAAATTCGAAGAAATCTGAACCCATCCTCTCTTGAAACCATGTTATACCTGAGAAAAACATTTTCGATCGGACTGCTAATAACAGAGTAATCTCTACTGATCACGATTCGTAATTCTATCTGACTTTAAAAAATTTCTTTACCTTTTGGAATCTAATGATTGATGTGTGTGTGTGTGTGTGTGTGTGTGTGTGCAAGTACTACACTGCAGCCAATAATAATTGCACTGCCGAAGAGAATAACGAAAATCGCATGCAACTTGATGGTAAAAAGACGACTACAAATTTTTTTCGAGTTTTTGAATGTATCTGGGTACAAAAAATACAATTACAAAAATTTTCTGACCCCGTTAATTGTTTCGTACGCGAAACAATTGCACCGGTCACGACCGCAGTTGCGATTCATTTGCTCGGTTCAGCGGTCTTTTGTAAAGATTGCTGAGACAGGACGGGTGCACGAGTGCTGACATTCGTTCGCCGCGCCAAGAAATCCGAAATTCTCCCCCCAGAAATTCGTTTTTCACGGCACGTAACGCTACCGACATCCCCCCAACCACTCTCTAAAGTAGACGACGATGGCGACGATGAGGCGCGTGGAGAATCGAGGTCGCGGGTGAAATCGTCCTCGCACACTTTACAACGCGTTATCCGCGCGGCGAAGGTTCCAGCCAAATGGGAAAATCAATTTTTTGGAGAAGGAACGCGCCACACGTAAAATCGGCCCCGGTACAAATCGCACGGTGCTGCTGCGACACACGGAAGTTCAAGGACATGATCCTATTTAGATTTTACAGACATATACGCCGCGCTCGTAAACATATACTGGAGTTATATACACTCCATAAACATGCTGCGTTATTGTAAATAGTGTTACAGACAGCGTGTTACTCAACTGACGCCGATAAAACCTGCGGAGCAATCTTTTTTCGATAACACTCGATGCAGGAAACGCGTCGCCTGTTTATTGTCGGCTGTGTCCCGCGATCAGAAATATCATCGATACGGTGTTCTTTGTTTTCTGGTTGATGTACTAGTTTAATGTACAAAGTATTTAAAGTATTGTCGTAGAGATAATAATTGTAGAGAGTATCGAATAATCTAGATTTATTCAGCCTCGCTCTGCAGAAAGTAGTTGATCATTAATTTCTTCGAAAACTAATACTTCAGTTTGGCATGTTATGCGTAGCAAGTAGAATTTCTGTTTACTGTGATCTTGTAAGTTGACCTTTTCTTCGCCGCTCTTTAATTGTTTTGCCGATAAAATTCAAAGATACAATTTATCAGTGATGTACAATAGAATGACTACTGCCCTTAGAGGATCTATTCGAGGATAGGACAATGTATTAATTACCGTACCCACGTGTAGGGTAAAATAGCTTATTAAAAGACCTCTCTTAATATCGATTTAACACTGAACCTACCGAGCCTTAAAAGTAACTGGTACATGTTCCCCTATAAAAATGACAAGATAGATTTTTTATTTATACTTTTTAAAGATATTTATACAATCAATTCTCTTATAAAATCATTTTTATTATTTCAATAATTATAAAATAATAAATCTGGAATCGGTCATTCTGACCGGTGGTGGTAGGTTCAGTGTTAAAAAAAGTGGGTTTCAGATTAGAGAGCTTTACCCTACCGAAGGTTTGGAGATCTCGAATCGCCAGAGAATCACCAGCAACGAGAGCAGATCCCGTTCGGCGATCCAGCCTTGAGCATCTCAACGTCGGCTCGGACATCGGGCCTCGGCGTGTCTGAAAGATTAATTATACACAGCGCGAGTTTTTCCTGGAGGAATCGGGATAGATGTTATGAGGGCAGAAGGTCAGGTGGCCATTTTGCAGCGAAGATACCATGGCAGTATGATTGCCAATGGGGTTCGAGAGGGGGACGGCGAAGGCGGTTGAAAGGGTCTAGAAGTAGCACGAGCCCGGAACAGGCTGAATGTGGGTAGGGTCCGAGGGGTGGCATCAGAGGAAGAAGGGCTCCTTTCCAGTGCGAGGCAGTGCCCTTTGAATGTGGGCAGGAGCCTGGAGCAGAGGGTGTTACAAGCCTACAGCTCCTGGCGAACCGGTAGGGGAAGTTGAGGGGAAGTTAAAAGGGGGTTGACGTGGGCACACGAAGAGAAGGTAGCTCGACGCGGGTGGTGGAACCGGGCGGGCGGTGGTCGATGTACTTACCATCCTTCCTTCGGACGCCATGTCTCCGTGTCTCGTTTAGTCAATGTCGAAAACCGACTTACCGACCCTTCTCTCCCGTCTCCGTCTTCGTTCTCCGTTCGCCTCTTCCTGCGAGACCAACCATCCCCCCTCCCCCGGCCGCCGCGGCAACCCCTTTCTCGCCATCCTGGATATTCTCTCTTTCCGACTTTCGCGGCGCCACCGCGTTCGGTCCTTGGAACTTTTTGGTCGTGACCGTAGACTTCTGATAAGTTGGCCTCGTTTATCATCTTCCGGGCTCGTATTAACGAGACGCCACTCGACCTACAGAATCCGCCGGATTCACATCGGCCAGGAGATGCTCCAAATACTTGGGCGGAATTTATGCGACGACGCGACGACGCTACGGTCGGAGGGCGGGACGATGATCGTTGTATATGCAGTACGTACGTATATGGCAAACGGTTGCAGTTTATACATTAAATGAACTTGTTGCCAGGCGGGACGAATAAAAATTGCTCATCGAGTAAATCTCCGGGAACGGTAATAATTAAGCGTGACGGGCCGTTCGGTTCATGTTGTAGGTTCATTAATGTCTCCTAGGCGCGCGTTGAATTATTCCGCGTTTTTAATGGACCGTCGTCTCCGTCGAAGCTGCTTCATCGCTGAAGATGGAGAAAAAGGAAGGCGGGCGCAGCTTTGATACGGCATTTAGTTTCAGTGTTCCCCCGGTAGCCACGCTCTCAGCTTATAATAATCAAAGTGATCACGATAGGAAGTTGGAGCCTGCGAGCTATACAGACCTTTGATGCTTCAACTTTTATCTTAAGCCGGGGTAAACGTTATGTAAGATCGTTAAGATCCCTCCCTTTCGTCTGTCAGCGAGAGCGATTTTACAACCGCAATTTTAAATAAGTGCCGAGCGGACCGGACGGGAGCAAAAAGTGCAGCCCGGCCGAAAAAGGAAGCGCAAGTTTCCGGTGGCTCTAGTCTTAATGGAGCAGGTCAGGTTCTCTTATCAATTTATAGTTAGCCGCGTCTCGTGATCCATTAATGGCCCGCGGCGAGACAGACACTGTCCCCGGCCGTTTCGTTCGGCTTTACTGCCGTCTGGATCTGGTTTACGGCCGCGAAACTAAACTCTGTATTAATTCCATGAAAACACCCCTAAAATTCTCTATAAACCTCGTTATGTCGGTGCGAACGGAATTTCACTTGTTGTTGCATTCTCTTGGCGGTTTCTATGCCGGGAACTTCAGAAACGAAGTTCGTCCACGGAACACAGTTCAAGAACTGTGAAAAATTATGTATTCAGACATTTCAACTACTTCGCGTTACGCATACAAAATGGTGTTGAACTTGTGGAATTCATTAAACCTGTGACAGTTAATCCTGGCACGCTTAACACCTGAACTACCCGGGCGAGCCGGCGTCACTTGTCTCTGGTTTTTTTCTTTTATCATCGCTGAAACTGTAAAAGTGTTTCCATGAGAAATTTGTTGATGTACTTCTTTGTTCGAGTACATCTTATCGTCGGTGTCACGATAAAATCTGAATATATTCAACCTTGTTGTTATTATAACTAGCTCGGTAGATGTAGTGTTAAATGAACTTCTACGAATCGAAGAATTTGGGTTCGTGTCAGAAACATACTTCGAACAGGAAAGAATCATTTTTGCCACTTATCTTTATTCTGATGAAGGATATTACTAGACTGCGGATTTTTATGCAAAATAAGAAATGTTCGTATCGATTGCAGGACACAGCAGCGAAATAAAAATTGTATCCTTATTTTAATTATCCTATTAAGTTGAAACTAATATATTGATGTCCTTAAATATTTTCAACATGTCCACTGCTTTAAAATATACGTGTCTATAAAATCCGCAGTCTAGATATTACTAATATTTCTAATGAAAAATATTCAAAGTGTACATTTCAGCTATGTTTTAAGACCAGATGTAATTGATATTTGTAATTTTATCAATAAACAATTAAATAGTTATAATCTCCTAAAAATCTCCTCTAATAGCCATTACAAAGTTCATGTCGTCTCTCATCACTAGAATGGTGTACTTTCTCGCATCTACTTATCTATGTGTTATGACAAATAATTACCTTAGACTATTTGCATATACAGGGTGTTAATTTTAACTCAAGCACCTAACTTACGTCCGCTCACATTGAAAGTAAGAAAAAGATAAATTATTACTTTGGTACATCCTATTTAGTAATTTTTTCTTACATTCAATAGTAGCGAAAATAATTTAGGTGCTCGAGTTAGGATTAACACCCCGTATATTCAGTAATATGAGCGAAAACCTTCATTCCTTTCGGGCAGAATAAAAATGTCGACTTTCGGACAACTTTCCGTGACAAATGTGCGGTGTGTAGGCGTCATCCCCTAAAATCATTTTCAGCAACGTTCCTGCCTCGTGTATAGGACATCTTCCTTCGACATCCGTGTTTCCAATCTATCCACGGTGAAAAAAAGTGTTAACCATCGAGAGAGACAGAGAGAGAGAGAGAGAGAGAGAGAGAGAGAGAGAGAGAGAGAGAGACAGAGAGGGAGGGAGACCCCTTCGTGTCGGCAGGCGTCTGGCGACAGCTCAGGAAGGCTATGTACACATCGAGCAATCTACATACTTTGGCCGGGGGCAGGAAACGGGAGGATTGCCGTTTAACTGCTCGAGGCCCGATAATTCAGAACGTGGATTCGAACAATTTCGTCGAAACGAATTCGTGATCCAGCCGCCGCCGCTCGCGGGTCTGAGAGCGGGTGGAAAAGGGAACAGAGGGGTCGTTGGCGCGGTACCACCACCGGTGTCGATGGAATTACGTCCTTTCCCCCATACCTCTTGCGAAAGATCGTATATACACGCGTCGGGGCCAGGGCCGGGACTGGGATGCGCGTTGGTTCTCGGCCGCGCGCGTGCGAGCGAGCAGAAGCGAGCAGAATTGAGCACGAGCGAGCAGAAGCGAGTAAACGAGCGAGTCGGTGAGAGACCACCGTTCGCACACCTGTGTAATACGTGTGTCTGCTCGCGCGCGCGTGTGTGTGTGTGTGTGTGTGTGTCTGTATCCATCGAGAGCGGTAGCGATGGCGTGCGTGCGTGTCAGACAGACGATGAGAAAGAGCTGGTGCATTCGAGGTATCCGCGCGCGAGGTTGAAGGTACGCGGGTGGTAGGTCGGTGGAAGCAGCAGCAGCAGGCAGGCTGGTCGCTCGGTCGAGAGTGAGGGTGGAACGATGTCGAGGGACAGAGAGCCAAGAGCAAGAGCAAGCGGAAAACCAAGAGTTCGGCGAGGACGGGGGCAGGCGGGCGGACGGGCAGGGGGCGAAGGGGTGGGGAAGGGTGGAAGCGAACGAGACAAACAGAGAGCCAGGCAGAGAGCAGGGTGCAGGTTTACGACTTCGGTGTGTGCTAGTCTGGCCAAAGGGGATGGAAGGTCGTATAAGCGGGTGGTGGTCCACCCCCCACCCCCATGGGAGGAGGACGAAGGGTGGTCGTCGGGTGGATGGTGGGACCTCACCACTGCCGGAAAGGGAGTGGATAGCCTAGGGGCGGCTAGACTTCCGAAACAGTAAAACCACGCCAGTGTGTGCGTCCCCGTAACTACCATCCTACTCCAACCCCCATCCCACCGGTCCGCTAACCAACCCCATCCCCTTCTTTCTCTTTCTCTGCCCCCTCTGTCTTTCTTTCTCGTGCACGGGGGCCGTTCTCTTTCGTCGTCTTCCTCTTGCCACTTGTCCGCCCTTCCCCTCTCGCCACCCCTCATCATGCCTCTGACAACCCTATAAACCCTGGTCGTCTGCTGGCGCTAGCTCGTTCACTCGAGCGATGTATCCAGACGTAAGCGAAGGTCATAATTTCGCGAGTGTCTGCGTGTTGTTTCTCTCTCTCTCTCTCTTTCTCTCTCCCTGTCCCCCTCCCCCGCCCGCGATCTCTTTCTCCGTTGGCCCTGTGTTCTCCGTCACTCACCCACCTACGACCCTCTTCGTTCTCTTCCTCCCCCGATTTCCCGTTCTTGCAAGGCACCACGCGTGCACGAATGTGTGCGCGGCCGGGTGTAGCCGATGCACAACGTCCACGCGCGTTCACGTGTGTATGCGTGGGTGTGTGCGCGCGCGTGTACCAGCGGGACGGTGTACGTGCATCATTCCGGCACACGTACCGACGAAAATTCGGTCTGCCGGGATGTTAGGTGGCTACGTGTCCGAAAGATATCCCTCGATGAAAGTACCCCGATCAATCGAAGGCAACGGATACCTTTTGTCCGTGCGCCGCGCCGCGCGCCGCACCGCGCGCCGGTGTGCGTTTGTTTGGATTACCGAGCGAGACGGATCGTGTGAATTTCGCAGGATCCCGTAGGTATTTTCGTTGTTATGTCCGTGAGGCGGAAAGGATCCCACGCGTAGCAAGAAAATTGTCTTCGGGCAACGTTTCTGTTAGCTTACGTCAGGCTTTTCCATCCCCGAAGCCTTCCGTGCGGAGAACGAACGAACGAGATCAATTTCTTCCGGATAATCTACCCTGTTTTAGATCGAAATCTTACCGAAAAAACACCGACGACGCACAATTAACATCCTGCTTTCCGTTCGGTCGTTCCCCGTTGAAACACTAATACTTCTTCATCGATCAATCCTCCGCGAGATAGACTTGAAGCGAAAATTTAAAAAACAACGGAAGCCGAATGAACCCTTAATTGCATTATTTCTTTTCTCGCCTAACGAGTGACTTATGTGTGTTCGTTCAGTCAATCAGTACCTAATTAACTTACTACAAAAGATTTGTGCCTCTCTAGGAACACTTTTAATGAATAACATTTTCTTCATCGTTCAAACCAATTACAGAATTTTCCTGCTAACGAATAAATTACAAAGGATAAATAACGAAGAACTCTAAGGAGGGAGTTAGTCGCTCATAATTTCCTAATCGTACGGGTTAACACTTTATCTACCGGACACCTATTAATAGGCTTTCCGAAAATTATGCTGTACCAAAAGGAAGCTTAAAAATCTTGTTTTACACAATAATCCCAAGCAAAATATTTTGCTTGGGATTATTGTGTAAAACAAGATTTTTAAGCTTCCTTTTGGTACAGCATAATTTTCGGAAAGCCTATTAATAGGTGTCCGGTAGATAAAGTGTTAACCCGTACGATTAGGAAATTATGAGCGACTAACTCCCTCCTTAGAGTTCTTCGTTATTTATCCTTTGTAATTTATTCGTTAGCAGGAAAATTCTGTAATTGGTTTGAACGATGAAGAAAATGTTATTCATTAAAAGTGTTCCTAGAGAGGCACAAATCTTTTGTAGTAAGTTAATTAGGTACTGATTGACTGAACGAACACACATAAGTCACTCGTTAGGCGAGAAAAGAAATAATGCAATTAAGGGTTCATTCGGCTTCCGTTGTTTTTTAAATTTTCGCTTCAAGTCTATCTCGCGGAGGATTGATCGATGAAGAAGTATTAGTGTTTCAACGGGGAACGACCGAACGGAAAGCAGGATGTTAATTGTGCGTCGTCGGTGTTTTTTCGGTAAGATTTCGATCTAAAACAGGGTAGATTATCCGGAAGAAATTGATCTCGTTCGTTCGTTCTCCGCACGGAAGGCTTCGGGGATGGAAAAGCCTGACGTAAGCTAACAGAAACGTTGCCCGAAGACAATTTTCTTGCTACGCGTGGGATCCTTTCCGCCTCACGGACATAACAACGAAAATACCTACGGGATCCTGCGAAATTCACACGATCCGTCTCGCTCGGTAATCCAAACAAACGCACACCGGCGCGCGGTGCGGCGCGCGGCGCGGCGCACGGACAAAAGGTATCCGTTGCCTTCGATTGATCGGGGTACTTTCATCGAGGGATATCTTTCGGACACGTAGCCACCTAACATCCCGGCAGACCGAATTTTCGTCGGTACGTGTGCCGGAATGATGCACGTACACCGTCCCGCTGGTACACGCGCGCGCACACACCCACGCATACACACGTGAACGCGCGTGGACGTTGTGCATCGGCTACACCCGGCCGCGCACACATTCGTGCACGCGTGGTGCCTTGCAAGAACGGGAAATCGGGGGAGGAAGAGAACGAAGAGGGTCGTAGGTGGGTGAGTGACGGAGAACACAGGGCCAACGGAGAAAGAGATCGCGGGCGGGGGAGGGGGACAGGGAGAGAGAAAGAGAGAGAGAGAGAGAAACAACACGCAGACACTCGCGAAATTATGACCTTCGCTTACGTCTGGATACATCGCTCGAGTGAACGAGCTAGCGCCAGCAGACGACCAGGGTTTATAGGGTTGTCAGAGGCATGATGAGGGGTGGCGAGAGGGGAAGGGCGGACAAGTGGCAAGAGGAAGACGACGAAAGAGAACGGCCCCCGTGCACGAGAAAGAAAGACAGAGGGGGCAGAGAAAGAGAAAGAAGGGGATGGGGTTGGTTAGCGGACCGGTGGGATGGGGGTTGGAGTAGGATGGTAGTTACGGGGACGCACACACTGGCGTGGTTTTACTGTTTCGGAAGTCTAGCCGCCCCTAGGCTATCCACTCCCTTTCCGGCAGTGGTGAGGTCCCACCATCCACCCGACGACCACCCTTCGTCCTCCTCCCATGGGGGTGGGGGGTGGACCACCACCCGCTTATACGACCTTCCATCCCCTTTGGCCAGACTAGCACACACCGAAGTCGTAAACCTGCACCCTGCTCTCTGCCTGGCTCTCTGTTTGTCTCGTTCGCTTCCACCCTTCCCCACCCCTTCGCCCCCTGCCCGTCCGCCCGCCTGCCCCCGTCCTCGCCGAACTCTTGGTTTTCCGCTTGCTCTTGCTCTTGGCTCTCTGTCCCTCGACATCGTTCCACCCTCACTCTCGACCGAGCGACCAGCCTGCCTGCTGCTGCTGCTTCCACCGACCTACCACCCGCGTACCTTCAACCTCGCGCGCGGATACCTCGAATGCACCAGCTCTTTCTCATCGTCTGTCTG
>CM052318.1:8011032-8025812 GCA_028455605.1 Lasioglossum malachurum
TGCCCGGCATCCGCCACCCCCTTTACTACGTCTCTTTACCTCCCTCTGCTCTTTACGACAGCCGCCGCAGCGTTAACTGCCTTGTTGCCGCCGATATTTCGCTCCCTTTAAACTTAGGTGTGCGCGCCGCCGCGCCGCCGTCCCCCGGGGTAGGGAAAACCGAAACTGCCCTCTCCTACGGGACCGTGTACACCCTTCGAGATTTGACGAGCGTCGTCCCTCGGATAACTGGCCGCCGTTTCCACCGGTAACGCTTTTATATTACTGTCGGGGGTGGTAAATGCTACCGTTTAGTGGAAATTATTCGAGCGTGTTAACCTGCGCGCTTCCCGTCGCGTCGCCCCGATTGACCTTGCCCTATTTTCCACCTCGTCTACCCGTGCACGCGTTCCCTTTTTTCTATTCTCCTTTTTTGTTGGTACCGTTGTTATTGTTGTTGTTGTTGTTACCGTCACGTCGAGTTACTTTGCAGCCGACATCGCGCGGCGAACGCGGGGGCGGACTCGTGGGGGTGGGACCGAGGGCGAGAAACACGTTTGACAACGTGCAATAAGGTTATCGCGATGATGAGGTTCCGTTTGACGTCGCTCGGCCTGAAAAATGAATGTGCACCGTGCAAATTGTTTGCAACACTCTTTACATCCCTTTTGCAGAACGGCGAGCTGTACCCCGTGGGCGGCGCAGCACGGCGCGGTGCGGCGGTTCTATTATCGCGTGCATATTTTACAGGTCTCTCTCGCCGTTCAGGAAAGGGAGCCAGAGATTCCTCTCCGGCTGAAACGGGAAACACGAGCCCCGTGACGCACCCAACGCCGCCGCTGTGGATCCGTGTGATTTCTAATTTGCTCGCTGGAGCACCTTCGCGATTCGCCGATTACCGATGCCACCGCGGAAACGTGTGGGGAACCAATTAAAATAACAGATCTCCTCGATCAATCCCCGATTTTTAAACATTATAACCACTTCCTCCCGATCACGTGTTTAATCGTGTTGGAATTCAATCGACGAGGACGAGAGCCTTGCGATATTCTGTTAATCTGTTAATACTAAACGTACCACTGTCGGTCAAATGACTGGTTTCATATTTTTCATTTTATAATTGTTGAAATTATAAAGTTGCGTACATGGAAACTGATTCGATAAATTTTTTTCATCCAATCACATATTAATAACTAATACCAATGATATCAGCGCAATGGTTCGATCTAATGCTACTACTTAGCAATTTTGCAAATTACCATCAATTTTTCAACGTTTCGGTCAACATTTAGACCATTTTCAAGAAAAAATTTTAATATAATTGCGTCTGTAAAGTTTATTTATACGGAACTTAATATATATATATATATATATATATATAAAAGTAATATAATTAATTAATATAAGTAAACTTTATATTAATTCAATAATCTTTACAGGCGCAATTATATTAAAATTATTTCTTGAAAATGGTCTAAATGTTAACCGAAACGTTGAAAAATTGGAATCATTTCGCTGAAATCATTGGTATTAGTTATTAACAAATTGTCGATCGAAATCAAGGAAACAGTTACAATCACATATTGTAAGAAAAATTGCACGAGAACTAAGTACAGTAAAGTCGCGTTTACTGTCCGCGATCGGGTACGCGATCACTAGACTGCGGACTTCATGCATTTATGACAAAAATGGGCACGTACAATTTAAAGCAGTGAACGAATTAGGAAGATTTAGGGACATCTGCGTATTAATTTCAGTTTAATAAGACGATTAAAAGAAGAAAGAAATTTCTATTTGGCTCCTGTGTGTTGCAATCAATGCAAACATTTTTTATTTTGCATAAAGATCCGCAGTCTAGTGATCACTGTCCAGTGCCTACCCACTCCATTGTCATGCTGTCCTTCTCTACGTTAGGCTTTCTTTTGAACTCTCGACGCGGTAGACGCAGTCATAAAAAAATTATGTCGGTATGCGATCACTGTCCGTGCAGTCGGACAGTAAACGCGACTTTACTGTAAATAGAGCTTTGTCATTTGTCTAAGCTAAACCATTTTAATCGCTTTTAGAGCTCGCTGCGTTTAGTGCTAATCTTTATCTAGCGAATAACGTGAATGGTGTCTCGATAAAAACTCCAGAAACATGTCTGCGATTAGGGGTTAACGCGTGACCAAATTATCGGGCGTAACGTGGCGTGGATTTGGGCAAGATCGCGCTATGAAATTAACCCCAACCGATAGAATAGGACGCCCATTTAGCCGCGATCTCAAAGGGTGGGATTTATCTACCCCTCGCTCGGCGTTCTCGCTCGACTCAATTGTCCCTGTCTATGCAATAACCGAACTGGATGTCGAGTGTTTTGTCGTCAAAGGCACTCAGTCCCCTTTAAATTTGACCCAAGGGGGAACAGTGAAAGACAGGAGAACGGCGTTTCAATAAAACGGCGACGTTTCGAATTGTCACACTTCAGCGTGTAATGGTTGGCCGGAGTATATCCACCGGGGCGGCGGCGGCGGCAGCCGGGTGTCGTTGCTTCATGAGAATTCGGCCTGCGTCCGTCACGCGCCTTGTTATTTACAATTGGCGAAATGTTTAACGGGACCTCATAGACCCACGTTATTGCTAATGATGTCAATATTTAAATGAGTTTGCACGCAACTATTATCTACGGCCGGGGTTTGCCTTTCGGACACCTGCAATGCCCTTTGAAACGATCCAAATGGCGTCGATATTTAATTGCACGTTGATTTAGTAATTGTCTGGAACAGCATCGCCGTGCTACGCTATTCGCGGGGACAAAGCGCGACAGACAGTCGGTGGCGATAGTGAAATACATATATGACGAATGTGGGTGTAATCGGTGACAGAGGCATCGGTGACGTCGAATTAACTTATGCGATCGAGGTGTTCGGGAGAGAATGAGCAAAGCATACGTATATCGGATTTGGAAGTAACGAATTTTGAATCAATTCATATTTTTGACGTCGAATTAACTTATGCGATCGAGGTGTTCCGGAGAGAACGAGCGAAGCATATAAAATATCAGACTTGAAAACAGCGAATTTTGAATGAATTCATTTTGTGTGTTTCACGAGAGATGGTTTTTGTTTGAAGAGTCGTGTGTGCCGCATAATAGTCTGGCTATTCTGCATTAGTCAACATTCAGCGTGTATGATGTACACAACTCTGTATATGACCGAAGGTCCTCAACACAAATATGGCACGTGTGAGTGACGTAAACGCCGGCACACACGAGTGCGTGCTGACGTGTTTCTCGTGGAACTTGCGCTCGTGTAGCAGTTTGTTCATCCGCGCGCGTTTGTGTGCTTCACACGTGCTCTCCGAGGATACAGCCACGCGTGCACAGTTTCCTCTCAGTCTGAAACAAACATAATCGATCTTAAGTCATACAAACGATAGGGATTCCAGTATTCTGAAATTTACGCTGAAGGTTAATACGCAGGGCATGCTAATAGAACAATTTAAATATACAAATGAAGGAAGATGCTCGGAAAGTGACAGATTATTAAATATCATTGGCTTTCCATCATACTGAACACAGACATACAAATTAGGTATGCTCAAGGGTTGAAACTGATTAGATCAGCGGCAACGATCCTCGCCGTTCGTTTCTAGGAGTCTGAGCCTAATTCAAGCATATCCACCAAAGGAAGCCGGATTGGCAGCCCGTGAAATCGCGACACTGGCGCGAACAGTTTATCTAAACTCTAAACTACTACGGGCTACGACCAAACTCTAGCTGCTAGTTGATAGGAATAGATGTAGGAACATATCCACTTTGTGTGGGTCTAAGACCCGTTGTTTCAGACGTCAATCTGAGACAAGCTTGCACTCTAACTCGAGTCTGGCGAATTGAGCCGCGTTTCGTTCTACCGAGCCTTAAAAGTAACTGGTACATGATCCCTTATAAAAATGACAAGATTGATTTTATTTAGACTTTGTGCAGCTCCTATTGTAACATGTGCCCTAGTAAAGAAATTATTTTTATTATATCAATAATCGTAAAATAAAAAATCTGGAACCCGTGATTTTGACCGACGATGGTAGATTTAGTGTTAAGGGAGAAATCCACCCTTTTATCCGAACAAGCCCTTTTTACGTAAGTGCTTATAAATCGCAAACGACGAAAGTTATCGAAACAGAACTATAATTTATCTATATTTATCTATCTTCAGAGCCAAGAGCCTGCTATAAAGTCCCAAACAGCATACGGACGTTGCGTTCGGTTAAGTGTCACGCGCTAGCCCTTGTCCCCAGGACAAAGATCGCGCGGTGCACGTGGAATGCGCAGCTTTTCTGCATTTTATTGAAAGTCGTGCGTTCGATGCACGACGGCGGAGGTTGCTGCGTGTGCGTGCACATTGACGGTTGAACGGAAGGCAAGACGGTACAGTGTGGTAGTGGGGCAGCACGGCGGATGGCGACGGGTGGCGATGTGGCGGCGTTAGAGAGCGGCGTGGGGTAGGTCCGGACCGATCGATACCGCCGTCTGTGCGCGCCTCCTTCCACAGACTTCCACTTCCCTTCCACTTCCCTTCCGTTACGCCACCTAGGTCCGGGTCCGGCTGGCGTCATCAGCCTCTCAGCCTCCGACGGTTTCCGTCTTGAACGCGAGACTCAAGACGCCGCCGCCGCCGCCGCCGCTGCCGTGTTTTCTCCAGGCTTCAAAGCCTCCGACCACCGTGCCCCTGTTTTGCACCGATGACGATTCCTTCGGCTGCATGCCAAAGCGATTTCACAGCTCCCTGTTTTTCCACTCAATTCAAACGTCCCCAAGTCCTTCGAAAACCAATGATCTCACCCTCGGCTCATCCTAGGTCTCTGCTTTCACTGTCCTAGCCCTTGCGATTCTTAAACCCGATCACTCAAGTTTAAAACCTGTCGTATATGTATACACCGTTTTCCCTCAACTCCAGAGAGGGATCTACCATTTTCCAGATTCTGCACACGTCTTTATCTGCAAATTTTGAAAAAGATGTCCGTGGACGATTGATCTGTTTCACTATCTCCAGTATTTTGGGCACAACGACACGTATTCGCTCTTGTGTGTCGAACACCATTGAGATTTTTCGAAGATACGTCTGCGTACGGTAGCATTGTCCTATTACTCCGAATTTCGTAATATTCATCAGAAACCAATTTGACTCATATCTTACAATGATTCGCGTCTAAAAGCTTTTTCGGCAACCCATAGTTATATCCGACTGTGGCGAGTTTATGTCTCTGACGCACGGATTCGGTGACAGAAGACGAGCACACAAGTTTCTCATTCCATTATGACAGGAATTATCCTGCTATCAAAACCACTCGCATAGTCTTCTACACAGTATTGCGACGGCGACACTATTCATAAACTGATATAGGCAAACAAATGTCCACCTGACCGCAAGCAGTGATGCGGTGCACCATTTCTCCCTAATACGCCATGCCACTTGAAATTCCGCTGTTACGCGCATTGTGCTGTATGAAGTATTATACCGAAGTGTCGATTGTCTGTTTCGTCTCAGAGATACAGAGAGAGAGAGAGAGAGAGAGAGAGAGAGAGAGAGAGAAACAGAGAGTCGAAGACTCTACATTCAGGACACTACAAAGAATGTAGTATCTCCAATCTCCACTAGAACTGACGCCTGACAGAATCGACGATGCGACAGTTACGGAGTTACAGTAACAGGCTAATAAGAGTATCCGTTGGTGTACCGATTTTCGGAACGAGCGTAACCGTAATAATAGTTTCGTAGGATCCGGAGAATCCTAGTGGACCCGAGGACCCGTTCCTCATCTCGCGGTACTCAGAATTGCGCATTATCTCGTTCTACGTAGCTGAATAATAAAAGCATTCATGGCCGAGGTCGTCCATCAAGAAGCAGAGTACCGATACCGGCGCGCTGACACCGGTTTACCACGTTCCAGTTTCGATCTCTGCGTTCCATCGGATGCTCGGGCGCGATTCCAGCCGTGAGCGGACGAACGGGAGGAGGATCGGCGAATGAATGTGCGAGGGACGGTTTATCGGAGCGGCGCGGAGCGCGGTTCTTCTTCATCTTTTTCAGTTTTTCATGGTTCGACAGGCAGACCGGTGCCGCGAGAAACGCACGAGATACGCGTGTCGAAATACTCGACGCACTTGAACGGCTCGGCCGATCACGAGGAGCGCGGCCAATCGATTTCCTCATGCAGTTCTCGCCGCCGCGCCGCGCACCGTGCACCGTGCACTTCTTTATTCGACGACTTTCAAACCCCCGCTGAATGATCCACGCGGATCGTCCCTTTATGCTGATCTTTAAATTTCCATTAGAAAGTGGTAATCGATTTTCGTTGATCGTTTCGTCGGGGTATATCACGCATGAATAGCTCGTATCGGGTATCAATGAGGATGGCGCCAACCGTAGAACCGTCGCGACGATAGTATAATCTAACGATTTTTTTTTTTTTCAATGTTTGAAGAACATCTTCGTCGAAACTGTTTTCGTGCGCGTTTCATTGCGATTCTAGCTTTTCCGTGATAAAGTAGGTCGTTCGAAGGTCAATGCATGATCCTCGCGAAGATAAAATATAATGTAATGGATTTCAGCGAAATTTTCCTCAAAATAAAAACGGTACGAACGAATTTCGTTATAAATCGCAAATATTTATGCGAGTTTCTATTTTCATAGACAGTCGGAAAGAAAAATGTTATCTCGTCGGTTGAGGTGTGTATTAAATTAAAGATAAAACGGAATGTCCAGGAATGTTTGCTAAAGCTCCTGCCTCGATGCGCTTTACATATAACATGTGAAATCCGCAGTTTGCGTGCAAACAAGAGCGGCATTTTAATGCGTTTTATATTATATTTAAAAAGTTAAATTTGGTGAGAAATTTCCATATTTTTGTGGGCGAAATTGTGAACATTGTAACCCCGCCGAACAGAAGGTTTAATTGATAACATTTACATTAATGATGAGGACAACAATATGGATAGAGAATTTGCGTTCTGTCGTTTTCAAGATAATATACGTTACTGTAAACACCACGTTTTCTTGAATTACTCTTTAATTTTTCCAGCTGTCTTCACAGTCTGAAAGCGAGCAATAATGCCTTAAAACACATAATAATCTGGCCTTCTGTAATCACTTTTGGAATTTTTTACAGCTCTGATTGTATTTCGGAGAAGCTAAGATTGGGTGAGCTGTTGTAATCGATATATAGTTTCATTCATAAGAAAAATGGCACAACTCAACATATATTCCTCAAAAATTGTGGTGTACTTTATAACTAATGTATAAACTAATCTAAATAATAACAAATTATTTTACATTCCTAAGTTATGATATGCAATAAAAAAAAATTAGCAATTTTAGATAATTTTCGAATGGCTCTCCGGTGTGTAAAATTTCCTTTTTTCGACTTGTGTCACTTTTCCAACGAATGAACGCCATGGCGTCTATCATACGGTTTTGCTGGTTGCTTAAATGGGGAGTACGAGTAAGGATTTTGACAATGGAAGTGTTCTTCCAATTTTCAGATGATTTGTTCGCAGTCGAAACAGTGAATTCTCGAATAGACAACGGCGACGTTACGGCGATGAAGACGCTAAGCTCTGGTTTTTATTTTTCGGAAAGCGATTACCGCGCTCGTTTCAACGCGGCCGCGGTGTGCAAGTGCATGCACAGACGATGCATATGCAGATAGCGCCCCGGAGAACCGGTAGAGAGGGGAAGCATGGGGAAGAGGCGTCCACGGGGGTTGATTGTGGCGCACGAGTAGATTACACAATTATCTTATGAACGCGGCGCGTACAAGTGCTTACGCTGCTTTACGTAGAAGATGATAGCTGCCGCGCGGATTGTCCGTAGATATGCTCCAGGATATGTATACCCGCGACAAGTTTCTACCTCCGCGTTGGCAACGCAAAAATTTTTTCAAAATTGACGGCATTATGCAATTATCCCCTCCCGAGCCGATGCGTGCTCTAACCCCTCGTGACTCCCGTCCCTATAATAGGACACTTTTGATTGCGTATCGCATTCGAAGTTTTACCATCGGTTTAATAATTCACTGTCGGCGAGACACTCTCTGTCCCTTCTACTTTGACTGCCTTTTAAGGATCACGGTTAATCGTTCCCCGTGAATTACAAACTTGTGCTCGCATCGATGCTATTCTTGCATGAGAAATGGAATATTCAGCTCTGATATTTCGTACGTCGGAGGCTGCGACAAGCATTTACCCGGTGTTATTACAGCGTGAGCAAGAATATAAACAGCAAGTGGTGGACGATGTCCAAATTTCAATGAATACCTGAACGGCTGAAATTTTTTCACTTGAAAAAATGATGCAAATACAAAAGGTTTGTATCGTTGGCAATGATAAAAATCGGCGAACAATCTTTACGTGTGACGGGAGACTGCTCTCGTAACTGACATTTTTTCAGCCATCATATCCTCTTCTCCGCGATAAACTGGAACTAGTGGACAGTATTCAATATTGTAGATAACTCGAATTGAATGACGAAGTTTATCAATTCCGCGGGATAAACGGATACTTTTGCGTCGAGCTGTATGTGCGAGTTTGTCAATATTCGTCTGTCACACTGCGTAGTCGTCAGCGATATGAACACGCAGTTGTGTATCCGCAGCGCTGCTAACTTATTCACGCGTGGGAGAGCCACCAGCGATGAAATGGTTAACGGAAGTTTCCTTCTGCTCGAGGAATGGGGTATATTTATGTGCACATATGTATGCACATGTTCCGTGCGGTTTTCTTTTACATTCTTCACCGTGTACGTTTCTCATCTTCTCAGGTAAAAATTGATTTTGCTTTTTTCGAACGGAGAATCGACTGTAAAACTGAACGTCTTATTGATATTGCGAAATAAAATTGGAAAAAGCAGTCGTAAAATTGTTACTTTCAATCCGGGAGAAGTAAAATTCCCGCATTTAATATTCTTATTAATACACTGGATATTTGTAATTAATTTATTTTTATAATTATTAATAATTATAGACATAATTTAAACGTGCTAATTAAGTGCAATGACCTTTTGTGTTTGCTCCGTGAATTACACGAAAGAAGAACCAAATGGATATTCAATTTTTTATAGTATTTATAAAGGAAAAATAGTTAAATTCTTTCAATCTTCCCAATGCTTCAAATAGCATCTACTCAATTTTGTCACGAATGCGTCAAATTCACAGTCTAGCAGCAAATGTATTGCAAGAAATATGTCGTGTGCAAATATTTGTATAACAATTGTGTCACCACGATTGCTACTTCGTAAGGTAGAAAGAGTTCTAAAGACGTCCACCAAAAATTCAGTTGGCCGTGCACAGTATAGCTCGGAAATTTTTCAGCATAGGAGCATAGGTCGACTTATAGTCCACTTTAAATTTATAAATACTGAAGGTATGCCGGTGTCGTTTCAGTAGACCGTGTCCAGAACGGGCTTCATTTATTCACACGCGGAAGAACTTTCAACCTTGAAGTGGCAGATGGAAACGTTGCGACCTAAACGCGGTTGTACGCGGTCTACGGTCGTGCTATGCATAATTTTGATTCCCGAGCATTTCGCTTCGGCCGCGGCATTTTTGGCGAACGCTCGTTATAGTTCACTCTGTAAGAAGAAAATTCAATTATTTAAACTACGATTCGCGGAGGAACAGACATTTGTATTATGCATGGTCAACCGATGCTGTAGACCATTCTGAAAAATACCACGACAATATTCGGCGTTACTTGAAGACGAACAAAGAATTACGTAAAACTATTATTCTCGTTGAAGTAATAATAGTAACCGATTTTGTGGTTGCGTTAACGCTTAACGCTGCCCGATATTTATCTTTAAAAATTTTATCGTATACAGGATGAGAGTCTCGTAACGTAACGACCTTGAATAACTCGCAAGTTATTTGTTGTACGAAAAAATAATCAAACAAAAGTTGCGTGGTTTCCTATGGAACATACAGTGATTCCCACAAATATTCGGACACTCTTAAAAAGGCGATACCGTTTTTAATATTGTACTATACATAATTTGAAAACCTTTTTGAGAAGCTAGAGCAATTATTGTACTACGGGATGTGAAAAAAAATTTTTTCAAAAATTGCAACTGATCGGAATTGTAGAAAAAATACTAAAAGTTGCATTTTACAACTTTTTAATGCGGGCATATATTGAAAATGTCCGACCAATTGCAATTTTCAAAAAAATTTCTTTTCACATCCTGTAGTAAACTAATTACTCTATCTTCCCAAAAATCATCAAGAGACATCAAGATCTGGGTCTGCGTCGACCCATTGTTCGCCGAGGGCGAGGGTTAATCGTAGCTTCGCAGTAACCGCGTCTTACAGTCTCGTTGGTCACAAAAATGGAGTGAAGGGAATGGTGGGGATGAAGACGTAGTTTCTCATCTCTCGTAGAAACCGTAATTGTCTTTAATATCACGGATTCTCTGTCGGACATAATCAAAGATCGACCGACATACCTCGGCGGCTCTTTTCTCTTGCAGCCGTTCCTTCGACGCACAGAGACACGGACAATTTCGAGTATGTACACATGGACGCGGGCCTGTATATACTTTCTTTCCTCCGTTGTAGATCTCGAAGAATCGAACGGAAGAGGAATAGAGCGTGTACCTGGTTGCACCTGTACTCGTCGAGCCGGAACAATCGAAGCCGAGACGATAATGAGAACGACGGACCGGGTTCGTCGACTTCCCCTTTACCCTGGTCGTAATTTTTTCTTCCTCCTCCTGCTCCTCCTCCTTCTCGTCGTCGTCGTCGTCGTCGTCGTTGTCTTGCTTCTCCTTCTTTTCGTGTTTCTACTCCTCTGCTCGTTCTTCACGGCGGAACAGAGACCCTCGCCCCATCGACGGGGGTAAAGATGTCCTTTTCGCAAGGACACCGGCAAAAGGAACGGGGCAAAAAGCATTGCCTTCCTTCTGTGTATAGATTCAGAGGCCCCACACACTCTCGCACAATGGCCATTCGTGTTTCCGTGCGGCAGTGATGTAACCAGACAGAGTTTCGGTTGTTAACCGTGCAGCCGGTGGAAATGATATAGTGTACTCCTCGGGACATACTCGACCGGTATCAAAGTTGATACCCTTGCCGCGACTGTCGAGTGGTAATTAATGCAGAAAGGAAAGAAAAGAACGCTTCCCGCCGTTCTCTGTTCATTTAGATGAAAACTTTCTTCACCGCTTTTACCCCGTTCCCTCGTATCCTCTAGTTTCGGTTATCAAACGGAAAGAGAAACCGTCCCATAGCTTATCCGCTGCGCTGTTCTCATCGAGATCTCTGGAAAATCACTGGCAATCTCTTTACTTAAAAGGCCGTCGAGGACGCGACACTTTCGTCACGTTGTGGCTAAAGATGAAATCGGACTTAAAAATTATTGAATAAATACCTGAATTCTAACATTCGTTCCTATCCAATACTACGATTGCGATCGATAATATACATGCGAAGCTAGCGGTGATAGGTTTTACCAAGAAAAGCAACAAACAACTTTTAAACCGTACGACTGGCTCTCACCCAGCATTGCTAAACACAGACAACCAACGTTCCCTCCTCGAATTCCCAAATATTCGACGCACCGGAGTTCCCTCAGGCTGGAAATTCTTGACGCAGCGAGGTGTTACGCGAAAGTACCCAAAAATTCGCCGACTTGTTACACCACTGCACACACACGGCCCCGGACCGGTGTATGAGCGCGTACGTGCGCGGTGAGCTGCGACGACGTGTGCGGGCGCGTACGTATGTGTGCGTGGAAAGCGCCGCACAAAACCCTCATCCTCCGCGTCCCATGAGGTTAGATCCTAGCCACTTCTATGACCCAACAGTGCCGGCATAGAAGGCAAAGGGAAAGAGGAGGAAACGCAAACGAAGAAAGATAGAACGTCGTCAGGCTTCCTCTTTCCTCCTCTCCTTCGTCTCCACCTCCGGCACCGGCCCTTCCGAACCTCTCTTCTTCCCTCTGCGCCACGCCGTCCTACTACCATCGTCGGGTGCACCACCGAGCAGCTTTGAGCTTCCAGCTTTTTGCGGGGGTTCAACCACCTCGCGTCGGAGCGACGCACGCAGAGGCCTCGCCGGCACTCACGCAACCCTGCCGAAACGGTACCTAACGTGGCCCGCCGTCTCGTTTCAGCCGCCTCGCCCTATCCTAACCATGCCATTTTAGCCCCTTTCTCCACCCTTCGGCCACCCCAAGCCGCCCCTACACCCCCGGTCGACGCCGTCTGTTTCTCTCGGAGTCGACGATACGACGCGCGGTCGGCACGAAAGACGTTACGAGAGGGTCGCATCGACCACGCGAGAAAATTGCACCGTTGCGTTTTAAACGTTGCGAAAGTAGACGCGAAACGCCGCTAAATCGCCGGATAGTTTTCCAACCGCCCGCGCCCCCTCGCCCCAACACCACCACCAGCGACCGATGCGGGGCCGGGGATTATCGAGATTCGAGGGAACCCCGTCGTACAGGATCTCTCATGCTGCAGGACTACATATGTTTAACCCTTTCCGATTCGATGTCGTGCACACTCGATTTCTCGCTAGACCGAATTTTTTAAGCCTGTTTAGGGGTGCAATATCTACTTCATCGCGTTCGAACGCTTCCTCCATCACGGAGCAAGCATGATCTCTCGTTCATATTTCGGAAACGACTCTTCTAATATACCGGATATTTCACCTAACTTGACAACTGACTGAAAAAGAATAAAAAATTAAATTATTCAAAACAACCATTATCACAGTTTTGTAGAGCAGAAAGAGCTCTTTCGATCGATTGTAAAACACTTTGCCAGAGAACAAAAAAATCGTTGTAGAATAGAAGAAAACAAAACGCTACGAACTTATTCCCCAACCCAATAGTTCGTTCAATACAAAAATGATCCACATCTTTTATTTAGGGTGGACGGATCAGGTATATTATCGCCGGGTTCGGGACGGGACCCGAAAATTTTGGGAACCCGCCCACCACTACTTACACTTCTATCATGTTACATATTGTCGCGTCGTACTACGCATTGCACAACCGCAACACAAACGTTACAACTGTCGTCCGAACGGTTCAAGCAACTTATGCTGGCTTCACATTGATCCAGTTGCTGGCAGCGATTACATTCCAGTGGCTTTACTGGAAATCTATCGATGTCTACATTTATTCCAGTCTCCCGATCCAGAGTCAAAATTCACGTCCGCGTTAATTACACATTATTGATTATGAACAGAAGGGTTTTAGTGGTTTTTTGGGTTGGCGGAATTTAATCCTGGTATTGTTCGCTGGGATCTGGAGAGCTGGATTTGATCACTGGGCTGGATAGAATGCCAGTGAACCAATGCACACGTCGTACAATTAGTCGTACGATGAATCGTATCGTCGTTCGACGTCCATCACGCGATGGAAACACTCGTGGGAAAATTCCGCGAAAATAAATCGTTCAACTTCGCGAAGTTAAAAGTGTGCATCATGACAGAGAGAGAGAGAGAGAGAGAGAGAGAGATAGAGTGAGAGAGAGAGCTCGTTACAAAAGACGCCCGCTGGCGCATCGAACAGCGTCACCAGCTTGCTGTGGCGCGCGGTTCGGGATGGTGGTGGATCATTAACGAAGGTTCATACAAAGTTAGTTTTGGTAAGGTCGATGGAGTAGACGAAGGCGATGGAATCGACACGAAATGAGGGATAATGTAGATCAACCGCGTGGTTTGGCGGGTAGGGGCGTGTGCCGCGTGTGTGGGTAGGGGGTAGTAGTTGAGAGGATGGTTGGAGGGATGTATGCATGATGCAAACCGGATATGCACACGTGCGTCGCCTCGCTTTCACGGGAGAGGGTGCCGGTGGAACAGAAAGAGGAGTAGGAGGAGACAGACAGGAGGGAGTGAGGGGGAGGGGGAGAGAGAGTAAACAGAATTTGCATGGAAACAGTGTGCCAGTGGGTCGCGTCGAGCTGTGGGTATTTAACGCTGTTCCACCCCCCCCCCGGTGTGCCCCTCTTCCCTTTTCGCTCTTCCCATCCACCACCTACGTTCTACCCCATCTTCAACGGCTCCCCCTGTAGCCTCGCCGGTCTCTCGTTTCTTTTCTTTCCCTCTCCGTCGACTCTCTTTTTCTCCCTTTCTTCCTCCCCAGTCTCTCCTCCGCCGCGCCGCGCCGGTTATCTTGCTGGCGCGCGCGTGTAACCACTGAGAAACTGCTCTTTTTAAACAGTAGCATAATTCTTCCACGGTTGACGTGGTAAACGCATTACGGTCGCGGCATTATGCATGTAAACGTTGCATTCACGTGGATGAATGGACACGTGTCCAACTCCCGCTGGCTCCGAGCACGGTGTGTGCAGGCGCACTTGCACCGCCGTGGAACCTTTTTAAAGGTGTTCGCGGACCGGCGGCTGCAGCGAGACCGCGCGTGGATTCTGGGCAAAAGTTTGCACAAGGGTGTGTGTGTGCACGCGTCTGTATGTATATAGATAGTTTTGCGAATACATTCGGCTCGCAGGCAGCGCGGAATTGAGACAAATCGACGGCGTGCGCCTGGGATTCACGAGCGTGGGAATGCTCGAAAATTTGAAACATTAATGCCGCACACTTAAAACGTCGTCTTTGCCAAGCTTCGAGGTACCGTAGCCTGGGCCCACGTCCGAAGAGCCAGCCCTGACGGTGCGCGGCACAATAGGCGGCGGGTTTGCACAGGGGTCTACTTCTCCGCGGAATCCGCCACGGTAAAATGTGATATTTAAATGGCTCCCGCCACGGTGTTTTAAAGTTAAACGCCCGAACTTCGACCCGCGCCCGGCCGTGCGCCGCCGCCG
>CM052318.1:8025912-8217700 GCA_028455605.1 Lasioglossum malachurum
TTTTTGCATGTAACCTTGTAAATTATAATTTTTGGAAAATCTTTTTTGCATATCATTTTTTAAACCAAAGCTTCTAATTGATAATCGAACATCAGGTCATTTGGTACAATTATGAAAAAGTTATACTGTTTTAAAGGATGTACGAATACTTTCGACCCTCGCTGTATATTTGGTTGTAATTCTTGGTTACGACAAAAATGAGTAGATGTAATTCAAAACAGTAAAAACATTAGAAGCATTTTAAAATACTGTTATATTACTTTCAACTTATTAAACATATTATGAAAAATAAATAAGATTGTTGTAATTCAGGTAGAAAATTTTTATTTTGCACGAAGATCCGCTGTACGTTCATAATGTAGCAAACGTAAGAAATTCTGATCACAGTAAAGAAAATAAGTATTTTCCGTACTGTGCTCCGATAATAATTTGATCATCCACTCTAGGATAACGCTTTCCTCGCTTGTCAAGTGCAGGACTTGGTCTAAAAGTTTCGTTCGAGACGCAGAGACGTATTATTGTAAAACCTTCTATGTTTTCTAGTAAAGTATAAATGCGAGTAAAGAAGAGAGGGAGGAAGGATTGGGGTGGCGGGGGGTAGTATCGCAGCAATAACACAAATAAAACACCGACTTATACTATCCTCAATTCCTGACACCGCCTCGGACTTATGTTCGAGAACTGAATTCTGGACACGCTCGAGCGGCCATAGTGGACGAACGATAAAAAGCGAAAAACGTGGCGGCGTTTTATTCCTCGGCCGACGTTCCGCGTGTATGTGTGTGAGCGCGGGTTTGCGTGAACATGTGCGCCTGTGTGTGTGTGTGTGTTGTCCGTTCACAGAGCTTCGCGAAAGCTCCAAGAAAATTCCGTTTACGGACAACGTGCTGTGTGAACAAAGTTGAGAGAGAGCTTGCTTGGCAGGCGCGTATCCGTGGTGCGTGCGCGAAACCCTCGAGAGTGGACTACCACCTACAACCCCCTTAAAAGAACGGAGGAACGGGAGTAACGCGGTGAAACACGGGATGGACTGAGATTTAGACCGGTATAAAACCCGAGTATAAAAGTCGATGCGGAAGAAGAATATAAACAAATGTACTATCTGCATGAAATTGAAAAGTTTTCACGAGTTAGTAACTTCCCCGTAACACACCTAGAATGTAACCTTCGGAACGGGGCGCGAGCATTCATTCGATTCTCCCGTGTTTTGCTCTATCCTACGCAGGGATTCTGAAAACGAGTGTTCCTCGCGTAACAATTCACTATCGCCGAAACAAATTCCAGTTTTTAATGCATTTGAACGCGCCCATTCTTTTCTGAAAATTAATGACTCCTGAACAAAGCCGCACGCAGCATTTTCGCGAAGGAAAAAGTTACTTCGAGTAACTTACGGAACCACCCCTTTCAATGTACTTCGACATTTTTGGGACACCCTGTGTGTGGCTCTAAATTAGCGAGAATATATATTATATATTTGTCCACGATTTATTTTTACAAAGAGAGTAAAATCTAATCCAGTGTGGTTAAAGAATTTTCCTTTGATTCGGCATTCCCGTTATAACACATTGCCGTAGGAAATGTGATCTAAAAGTAAAGCCGGATAAAAAGCTCTTGAAGTAGAATCGAGAGCCGTTCGTCATACATGCTCGTTGCGCATGTAAGAAGTCGTCGTGAGTGGGTAAGCACGATATAAGAATTTCACGGAGGGGAGAAACGAAGATTTTTGATAAAACCGAGAGCGGAGTTGCGAAGAAACTCGTTGCAAAGTGTAACTCGGCGTCGTGGAAACAATTAATGTCATCAAACGTTCTCCGGGAAATAAACGTACCGTCCTCGTTTTCACAAAGAGTAAATTCAGCAATACTTTCCATCAACAAAAATTTATTGATTTCAATTTCGGAAAATGAAATTATCGAACAACCCGACAGAAATGAAAAAAAAACAAAGACAGTCTTATCTCGCAATGATATCCCCGTTTTTCACAAATCGGTTTCTAGGGATGACATCTTCTTAAAGCGCAGCGATTCGAAACGTTTCGTCGATTGCGCGCGACGGAACATCGACGTTACAGAAATCTGAAGAACACGCCGGCGGCGCCCGTACAGAGACACGCGGATAATTGAAACTTTAAACTCGCTTCCCCCGGAACCGTGTCTTTTACGCCAGTCTCGAGGATATTTTAAGAGCGATGTAACCGTCCTACTTCAGATTTTTACACCGGCATAAAGTACACAACTGTTAGCAGCCCCTCAAATTCGTAATAGTCATTACGAGATGCGCACTCTGTTCTTTACGAGGCAGCTACTTTCTTAAACTTCGTCCCTCTATCTCGGCGCACGAATTGATAATTAGACGAACGCGTACACAAACAAGAAAATCATCTGAAAATGATACCGACTCTTTCCCGTTCCGTAGATCGAATCTGCGAAGACAATAAAAAATCGTCACATTGTCATCGGTTTCTAATTCGAAGTACAAAAGAGTGGAGGGTACTTTTAGATCTCGTTTAATACGGATTCTCGATAGAACACGATTGCTTACGATTCGCATTATTCCTCCGTTTTGTTTCGACAGAATACGGAATGAATTAACCGTGTTATAGGAGGGTTGACTGTAAATCGTTGGTCGGAGGATCGCCGAAACCGGCTGGAGGTAATAAGGAAAATCTAGCGATAAGTCGAGGGGTGGGGGGTGGGACGTGGGGACGTGGACAGGGCGAAACAGAAGGGGAACGGGGGTCTGGGACGCACACTAACGGTGCGTGCGTGAAAGGTTCGCTGGATAGGTGACCACCGGGAGCGGGGGAGGTGGCCACCCCCTGCGGGCAGAAGGAGGCGAAGGTGGAAGTGGGCAGAGGTTTGGATAGGACGCGGAGAAGGAGGAAGAGTAGGACGAAGGCAGGGGGTTGGCAGGGTCGTCTGGATAAGAGAGGGGTAGCGGGGGATGCCGGGTGAGAGAGCGGGTTGCGTCTGGTAGCGCGACTTGACCCCGGTTGACCCGAGACTCCTCTTTCCTCTTCCTCCACCTCCTCTTCTTCCCACCGTCCTACCTCTAGCCTTCCTCCCCCGTCCCGCTGCCTCTGGCCTCATCCACCCCTGACGTCCCTCTTCGCGTCTTGCCATCCCCTCGCTGCCATGGGTAATTATTGATGTGTCCGCCGCCACCGCCACCACTACCACCAGTACCACCACTACCACTACCACTACTACCACCACCACCATCGCCGCCGCCGCCGACGACGCCGCTACCGCTGCCGCCTACGCGCTCTTCGGGATGGTGCAGAGCCTGAAGAGAGGGGGCCGGGAAACCCAGGGCGAGGCAGAGAGGAAAGGGTGCGTGTACGCATCCGTCCTGAATGAATGTGTACGCGCCAACACCCTCGCGGAACATGCGAGACACGCCAAGTTCAGGTATTTTCCTCCGTGCTACCCCCCCACGGCCAAACGTCTGCTCGGAAATAGAGATAAAGTCGCCCGCTGCTACGTTTCGCGTTCCACTTTTTGGTTACGCTGACGCACACCACCGGTCACCCGAAACTGCACCCATGCGTCTTTTTCCTCGCGAACAGAGAAATGCAAGAGTACGAACGTGCTCCTCGGGTGTGTACGTACTCTGTCGCGCACGAAAGGAAGTTTACTGGTTGGTTGTCGCGTATTCGAGACACATCGTTTTATAGGAAGCTTTTTGCACATTGTCGACCAGCGATTACTGAATCATTCTTTTAAGCCCAAGGACTTTTGAATATTTCTTTTAACAATAGTAGCAATATCTGACTCGAACCAATGTGTCACCACCAGTGACAGAATCTGATAGTTTCGCTTGGAATTATCCTGTGAGAAGCGAATTTTAAGTCGCCTCTTTGTATGGAAGTAGTATTGAGAATCTTATTAAGCCATTGTTTTAAAATGATTTATAATTAAACTAACGTATGTAATAAAGCTGCTTCTGATTTGTGTTTCACACATTCGTAGCATAGTCGCATGAAATAAACATTTTTCACTTGTTAGACAAACAGTAAATCGCTTTGCTGGGAACATTAATCAAATCTTGGGAGACGTAGCTTACACATTAATTTCGCATCGTGACAGTTGGTGATCAGGCTAATTGTAACCTACACTAGAATTCCTCAAATCCTAGTCACCAAACTACGGAACGAAAACATTATCTTAGCTTAATCCTGCACGTGTTTAAAACCAATAAAATTGTGTCTATTTTTCTCTTTTATAAATTAGCATCTAAAACTTATGATTCATATATTAAATTCATATTCCATATTGAATCTCTAAGTCTAACAATAAGTATGTTCGTTAACTATCGACTGCTGAGAAAATTTTGCTCCTAACTTATAAATAGTGTTGTTACTAAACTGTTGATTTTATGGATTCATGACAAACATGTTTCTTACAATTATAATAATAATTATTTTAAACTTATGGAATCCAGAATAGTTCAGCTACAAGCATACGCTAAATAAAAGTAATTCATTCGTGGTTTTACTGTCAATTTAACAAACGATCGAGTTATCATAAACTGTACATGCATATTTCAATTGTGCAATTGCAATATTCTTTTCGATTTTAATGTGACTAATATTTTTCTCGACCACAAGTAGCTGATTCACGTGACAATATTTTTATATGAAATCTGTCAATATTCATCGCGACGCCAAAGCAATTTTATGTAACAAACGAGACAATAGTGGTTGTATATGCAGAAATTACATAAGGGGACGAGCGCAAACTATTCCAGTAATTACCTATTGTATACAATGTTTCAAACCACCTGCATTTTCCAAGTTCATCCGCGTGGATTACTTTTTAAAAAAAAGTAAATTAATGGCTTCTTTGATGTTACACGTAACTTTTTCTTGTTTGTTTTTTTACCGTTGGCTGGTAGCAATACGTTACGGTTGGCCAGGAAAGTGTAAAGAGAAGTTTAGATACAGAACTACCTGTAGTGCGTGTATGCAATGATACGCAGCCACCGTGAACGATGATGTGCGTGTGTGTGTGCGCGCGTTTTATTCCATCTTCAAAGATAAATTTGCAACAGTCAACTACTCATCCTCTTATCTTGAACACGGTGTACGTAGACAAATTTGAAATAAATGCACCAAATTTATTAGTAAAACCAGAATACCATTTCAAATAAAGGGATACACTCTTCGCAGACACTCTCTCGAATTAATTCATACTTTTACAAAAATTTATCTTTTGACTAATTCTGAAGCTTAAGCTTGAGCATTAAGACAACTTCGTTTTCGTTTTGTTCGTTTTTTTCCAAAAATTTATCTTTTGACTAATTCTAAAGCTTAAGCTTAAGCAATTTCTTTTTTGTTTTATTAAGACTGGTCGCATACTATACATATTGCACGCGAATTTCGTTTCCAATCTCCGTTCAACAATTACCGCCATTTTTTCCACTTACCGGATAAAAGAGTGCAAATTGTATGCACGAGGTCGATAAATTCGTCTTTAATCTACGTCAACAATTTACCTCCACCTTTGTCGCTCCGTTACCCTTTGGAAGATAGTTCGCGAACTTTCGATGAAAGCGAGAGACATGTGACGCTAAACCGGTGTCCGCACTGAAGCAACATCAAGCAACTTTTCTGTCGCCTCTTGATGTCTACTATTTTGTTTTACAAACGACAAAAATTGCTAGACGTTGATAAGATAGGAACGAGGTTAAACAAGAGGCTTCGTTCGAAATCGAATCGAGTCGGTTGAAATAAAAAGATCCGGAGCCGCGATCGGAAAGGCACGGACACCTGATCCTTCTCGGCTTTTCCCGGCAATCATCGCCGTATCATTTGGCAACCGAACAAGAGAGTAATTCGCATTTCGCATCCGTGTGATGACGTGTCGGTCTTCGTGCCTGAAAAGCAGGGTGTAGGCACGTAGTTATCGATCAAGTTAAGTCGACAAAATGGGTAGCCTCGTTAAGGAACTTCGTTACACCCCTTCCTCATGGCGCCACTTGCTCTCCTTCCCTCGCGCTCTATAGTCAAAGTAGCTTTCAAACTCGCAACTTTCCACTCTGCAGTAAGTAGTGTATATCAGTCAAGTAGCAAGGTTATTAGGCGTTGTAATCGGCTGTTACGTTGTAAAAGCTTCGCCGTCGGACGGCGAAGCTTTTACAACGTAACAGCCGATTACAACGCCTAATAACCTTGCTACTTGACTGATATACACTACTTACTGCAGAGTGGAAAGTTGCGAGTTTGAAAGCTACTTTGACTATAGAGCGCGAGGGAAGGAGAGCAAGTGGCGCCATGAGGAAGGGGTGTAACGAAGTTCCTTAACGAGGCTACCCATTTTGTCGACTTAACTTGATCGATAACTACGTGCCTACACCCTGCTTTTCAGGCACGAAGACCGACACGTCATCACACGGATGCGAAATGCGAATTACTCTCTTGTTCGGTTGCCAAATGATACGGCGATGATTGCCGGGAAAAGCCGAGAAGGATCAGGTGTCCGTGCCTTTCCGATCGCGGCTCCGGATCTTTTTATTTCAACCGACTCGATTCGATTTCGAACGAAGCCTCTTGTTTAACCTCGTTCCTATCTTATCAACGTCTAGCAATTTTTGTCGTTTGTAAAACAAAATAGTAGACATCAAGAGGCGACAGAAAAGTTGCTTGATGTTGCTTCAGTGCAGACACCGGTTTAGCGTCACATGTCTCTCGCTTTCATCGAAAGTTCGCGAACTATCTTCCAAAGGGTAACGGAGCGACAAAGGTGGAGGTAAATTGTTGACGTAGATTAAAGACGAATTTATCGACCTCGTGCATACAATTTGCACTCTTTTATCCGGTAAGTGGAAAAAATGGCGGTAATTGTTGAACGGAGATTGGAAACGAAATTCGCGTGCAATATGTATAGTATGCGACCAGTCTTAATAAAACAAAAAAGAAATTGCTTAAGCTTAAGCTTTAGAATTAGTCAAAAGATAAATTTTTGGAAAAAAACGAACAAAACGAAAACGAAGTTGTCTTAATGCTCAAGCTTAAGCTTCAGAATTAGTCAAAAGATAAATTTTTGTAAAAGTATGAATTAATTCGAGAGAGTGTCTGCGAAGAGTGTATCCCTTTATTTGAAATGGTATTCTGGTTTTACTAATAAATTTGGTGCATTTATTTCAAATTTGTCTACGTACACCGTGTTCAAGATAAGAGGATGAGTAGTTGACTGTTGCAAATTTATCTTTGAAGATGGAATAAAACGCGCGCACACACACACGCACATCATCGTTCACGGTGGCTGCGTATCATTGCATACACGCACTACAGGTAGTTCTGTATCTAAACTTCTCTTTACACTTTCCTGGCCAACCGTAACGTATTGCTACCAGCCAACGGTAAAAAAACAAACAAGAAAAAGTTACGTGTAACATCAAAGAAGCCATTAATTTACTTTTTTTTAAAAAGTAATCCACGCGGATGAACTTGGAAAATGCAGGTGGTTTGAAACATTGTATACAATAGGTAATTACTGGAATAGTTTGCGCTCGTCCCCTTATGTAATTTCTGCATATACAACCACTATTGTCTCGTTTGTTACATAAAATTGCTTTGGCGTCGCGATGAATATTGACAGATTTCATATAAAAATATTGTCACGTGAAACAGCTACTTGTGGTCGAGAAAAATATTAGTCACATTGAAATCGAAAAGAATATTGCAATTGCACAATTGAAATATGCATGTACAGTTTATGATAACTCGATCGTTTGTTAAATTGACAGTAAAACCACGAATGAATTACTTTTATTTAGCGGATGCTTGTAGCTGAACTATTCTGGATTCCATAAGTTTAAAATAATAATTATTATAATTGTAAGAAACATGTCTGTCATGAATCCATAAAATCAACAGTTTAGTAACAACACTATTTATAAGTTAGGAGCAAAATTTTCTCAGTAGTCGATAGTTAACGAACATACTTATTGTTAGACTTAGAGATTCAATATGGAATATGAATTTAATATATGAATCATAAGTTTTAGATGCTAATTTATAAAAGAGAAAAATAGACACAATTTTATTGGTTTTAAACACGTGCAGGATTAAGCTAAGATAATGTTTTCGTTCCGTAGTTTGGTGACTAGGATTTGAGGATTTCTAGTGTAGGTTACAATTAGCCTGATCACCAACTGTCACGATGCGAAATTAATGTGTAAGCTACGTCTCCCAAGATTTGATTAATGTTCCCAGCAAAGCGATTTACTGTTTGTCTAACAAGTGAAAAATGTTTATTTCATGCGACTATGCTACGAATGTGTGAAACACAAATCAGAAGCAGCTTTATTACATACGTTAGTTTAATTATAAATCATTTTAAAACAATGGCTTAATAAGATTCTCAATACTTCTTCCATACAAAGAGGCGACTTAAAATTCGCTTCTCACAGGATAATTCCAAGCGAAACTATCAGATTCTGTCACTGGTGGTGACACATTGGTTCGAGACAGATATTGCTACTATTGTTAAAAGAAATATTCAAAAATCCTTGGGCTTAAAAGAATGATTCAGTAATCGCTGGTCGACAATGTGCAAAAAGCTTCCTATAAAACGATGTGTCTCGAATACGCGACAACCAACCAGTAAACTTCCTTTCGTGCGCGACAGAGTACGTACACACCCGAGGAGCACGTTCGTACTCTTGCATTTCTCTGTTCGCGAGGAAAAAGACGCATGGGTGCAGTTTCGGGTGACCGGTGGTGTGCGTCAGCGTAACCAAAAAGTGGAACGCGAAACGTAGCAGCGGGCGACTTTATCTCTATTTCCGAGCAGACGTTTGGCCGTGGGGGGGTAGCACGGAGGAAAATACCTGAACTTGGCGTGTCTCGCATGTTCCGCGAGGGTGTTGGCGCGTACACATTCATTCAGGACGGATGCGTACACGCACCCTTTCCTCTCTGCCTCGCCCTGGGTTTCCCGGCCCCCTCTCTTCAGGCTCTGCACCATCCCGAAGAGCGCGTAGGCGGCAGCGGTAGCGGCGTCGTCGGCGGCGGCGGCGATGGTGGTGGTGGTAGTAGTGGTAGTGGTAGTGGTGGTACTGGTGGTAGTGGTGGCGGTGGCGGCGGACACATCAATAATTACCCATGGCAGCGAGGGGATGGCAAGACGCGAAGAGGGACGTCAGGGGTGGATGAGGCCAGAGGCAGCGGGACGGGGGAGGAAGGCTAGAGGTAGGACGGTGGGAAGAAGAGGAGGTGGAGGAAGAGGAAAGAGGAGTCTCGGGTCAACCGGGGTCAAGTCGCGCTACCAGACGCAACCCGCTCTCTCACCCGGCATCCCCCGCTACCCCTCTCTTATCCAGACGACCCTGCCAACCCCCTGCCTTCGTCCTACTCTTCCTCCTTCTCCGCGTCCTATCCAAACCTCTGCCCACTTCCACCTTCGCCTCCTTCTGCCCGCAGGGGGTGGCCACCTCCCCCGCTCCCGGTGGTCACCTATCCAGCGAACCTTTCACGCACGCACCGTTAGTGTGCGTCCCAGACCCCCGTTCCCCTTCTGTTTCGCCCTGTCCACGTCCCCACGTCCCACCCCCCACCCCTCGACTTATCGCTAGATTTTCCTTATTACCTCCAGCCGGTTTCGGCGATCCTCCGACCAACGATTTACAGTCAACCCTCCTATAACACGGTTAATTCATTCCGTATTCTGTCGAAACAAAACGGAGGAATAATGCGAATCGTAAGCAATCGTGTTCTATCGAGAATCCGTATTAAACGAGATCTAAAAGTACCCTCCACTCTTTTGTACTTCGAATTAGAAACCGATGACAATGTGACGATTTTTTATTGCCTTCGCAGATTCGATCTACGGAACGGGAAAGAGTCGGTATCATTTTCAGATGATTTTCTTGTTTGTGTACGCGTTCGTCTAATTATCAATTCGTGCGCCGAGATAGATGGACGAAGTTTAAGAAAGTAGCTGCCTCGTAAAGAACAGAGTGCGCATCTCGTAATGACTATTACGAATTTGAGGGGCTGCTAACAGTTGTGTACTTTATGCCGGTGTAAAAATCTGAAGTAGGACGGTTACATCGCTCTTAAAATATCCTCGAGACTGGCGTAAAAGACACGGTTCCGGGGGAAGCGAGTTTAAAGTTTCAATTATCCGCGTGTCTCTGTACGGGCGCCGCCGGCGTGTTCTTCAGATTTCTGTAACGTCGATGTTCCGTCGCGCGCAATCGACGAAACGTTTCAAATCGCTGCGCTTTAAGAAGATGTCATCCCTAGAAACCGATTTGTGAAAAACGGGGATATCATTGCGAGATAAGACTGTCTTTGTTTTTTTTTCATTTCTGTCGGGTTGTTCGATAATTTCATTTTCCGAAATTGAAATCAATAAATTTTTGTTGATGGAAAGTATTGCTGAATTTACTCTTTGTGAAAACGAGGACGGTACGTTTATTTCCCGGAGAACGTTTGATGACATTAATTGTTTCCACGACGCCGAGTTACACTTTGCAACGAGTTTCTTCGCAACTCCGCTCTCGGTTTTATCAAAAATCTTCGTTTCTCCCCTCCGTGAAATTCTTATATCGTGCTTACCCACTCACGACGACTTCTTACATGCGCAACGAGCATGTATGACGAACGGCTCTCGATTCTACTTCAAGAGCTTTTTATCCGGCTTTACTTTTAGATCACATTTCCTACGGCAATGTGTTATAACGGGAATGCCGAATCAAACGAAAATTCTTTAACCACACTGGATTAGATTTTACTCTCTTTGTAAAAATAAATCGTGGACAAATATATAATATATATTCTCGCTAACTTAGAGCCACATACAGGGTGTCCCAAAAATGTCGAAGTACATTGAAAGGGGTGGTTCCGTAAGTTACTCGAAGTAACTTTTTCCTTCGCGAAAATGCTGCGTGCGGCTTTGTTCAGGAGTCATTAATTTTCAGAAAAGAATGGGCGCGTTCAAATGCATTAAAAACTAGAATTTGTTTCGGCGATAGTGAATTGTTACGCGAGGAACACTCGTTTTCAGAATCCCTGCGTAGGATAGAGCAAAACACGGGAGAATCGAATGAATGCTCGCGCCCCGTTCCGAAGGTTACATTCTAGGTGTGTTACGGGGAAGTTACTAACTCGTGAAAACTTTTCAATTTCATGCAGATAGTACATTTGTTTATATTCTTCTTCCGCATCGACTTTTATACTCGGGTTTTATACCGGTCTAAATCTCAGTCCATCCCGTGTTTCACCGCGTTACTCCCGTTCCTCCGTTCTTTTAAGGGGGTTGTAGGTGGTAGTCCACTCTCGAGGGTTTCGCGCACGCACCACGGATACGCGCCTGCCAAGCAAGCTCTCTCTCAACTTTGTTCACACAGCACGTTGTCCGTAAACGGAATTTTCTTGGAGCTTTCGCGAAGCTCTGTGAACGGACAACACACACACACACACAGGCGCACATGTTCACGCAAACCCGCGCTCAAACACATACACGCGGAACGTCGGCCGAGGAATAAAACGCCGCCACGTTTTTCGCTTTTTATCGTTCGTCCACTATGGCCGCTCGAGCGTGTCCAGAATTCAGTTCTCGAACATAAGTCCGAGGCGGTGTCAGGAATTGAGGATAGTATAAGTCGGTGTTTTATTTGTGTTATTGCTGCGATACTACCCCCCGCCACCCCAATCCTTCCTCCCTCTCTTCTTTACTCGCATTTATACTTTACTAGAAAACATAGAAGGTTTTACAATAATACGTCTCTGCGTCTCGAACGAAACTTTTAGACCGAGTCCTGCACTTGACAAGCGAGGGAAGCGTTATCCTAGAGTGGATGATCAAATTATTATCGGAGCACAGTACGGAAAATACTTATTTTCTTTACTGTGATCAGAATTTCTTACGTTTGCTACATTATGAACGTACAGCGGATCTTCGTGCAAAATAAAAATTTTCTACGTGAATTACAACAATCTTATTTATTTTTCATAATATGTTTAATAAGTTGAAAGTAATATAACAGTATTTTAAAATGCTTCTAATGTTTTTACTGTTTTGAATTACATCTACTCATTTTTGTCGTAAACAAGAATTACAACCAAATATACAGCGAGGGTCGAAAGTATTCGTACATCCTTTAAAACAGTATAACTTTTTCATAATTGTACCAAATGACCTGATGTTCGATTATCAATTAGAAGCTTTGGTTTACAAAATGATATGCAAAAAAGATTTTCCAAAAATTATAATTTACAAGGTTACATGCAAAAATAAAAAGGTATTTTTTAGAAGTTTTTCATTTGGGCCTTCAATGAAAATTTAAAATATATATTTCGTAGATCTACGTTAGTCATACACATGCTGAAAGTTTCATCGAAATCGATTAACATACACACGAGCTACAAGCGGTTAAAAATGGTAAAATCATAGTGTTACACGACTTTCGATCAGTCATTGTCGATGCGTGTCGTTTTTCCTGCGTCAACCGATTTTGATGAAATTTTCAGCATATATATTTTAAATTTTCATTAAGAGCCCAAATAAAAAGTTTTAAAAAAATGCCTTTTTATTTTTGCATGTAACCTTGTAAATTATAATTTTTGGAAAATCTTTCTTTCATATAATTTCGTAAACCAATGCTTCTAATTGATTACAAAAAATCAGGTCGTTCGGTACAATTACAAAAAAGTTATTCTATTTCAAAGAGTGTACGAATACTTTCGTCCCTCACTGTATGTTTCAAGAAAGTAATAAATAGACCGCGGATCTTTATGCATTTATAGGAAAATTGAGAAGATGAAATTCAAAATTGTTGGAAAATTTTCAAAATTGAAGATGTCAATACATGATTTCTCCTGAAAAGAATTAACACATCCAACTTGGTTTCTATTTCTTGCAATCGATTTTTATGTTGCATAAAGATCCGCAGTCTAGTAATAAATATACCTGTGAACGACGTGAAAGATCGTCAATCGTATAGTTGTAAAAATGCTCCGTCGTCCGAGAGTTGAGGCAAGAGGTTAGGTAAACGGAATTTATTCCGCGGATTCGTCGATACCGCTTTACCACTGTCCGAAGTATCCGTCTAGTCAATTACCGCTTTGCATAGCCGAAAGCTGTGCATGCCGTTCGCAAAAGAGAGATGATATAATTACAATAATTAATCCAGAGTGTCCAGCCTTTGTTGGGGAGGGGGTGGGGGGTCGTAGCAGGAGGTCGAATTCTGTTGACAAACGCAAACCCACCCTCCGCGCCGGTCGTTCCACCCCTTCCGGCTGTCGTCCCATCAACCCCTCCTTGGGGACACCGTGCACGCACGTCGCCGAATATCCGTCTGGCTGGCCAACTTTACTACCAGGAGCCGGGGGGATAGCACGACGGTTTGAAGGACTGGGGAACGGGGAGAGGGGCGGGGGTGAAACGGGGGTTGGGCAGGGGTTGGGCAAACCCCGAAGTAGAGTTCGTTCACACCGGCCTCGTCAGACAACGGGCTGGAGGGACGATAATATTCGGGATCGAGCGTAAAACTTTGCCCCGGGAAAAGAGATAATTGGCCCCTCAGAAATTCTCCTGGTCGTCGTCGCCGTCCCCGCCGCCATCGCCGTTGTCTTCCGATGTCATAGACGTCGTCGTTGTCTTCGATGTCAGCGTCGTTCCTTCTCGTCCCGCTCGTTTTTTTTTTTTTTTTTACGTTTTCCACGACTGGACGGCTCGGACAACGAATTCCCACCCACGGAATCCTGCGCCCTAACGTCGACGCGTCGTTGTCGTCGATACAATACTTCGTTTCGTCCGGGACTAGACGGATCGAACAACTCGCCCGCGACGCCGTTCCACCCGTTGACGTAATTTCACGTGTCGATTAGCTATGCGGTCATCGAAACGCGCCGCTGCGCTGCTGCGCTGCAACTGGGTCAACGGGTCGTGTGCCATACTCGAATCATTTTGGTACTGTAGGGCGCCGATCGATGGACCTTTAGTGACTTTATCCGTCGCTCGTTAATGCAAACGAAATTCGTGAGCTTTCAGCGCCGTCCGCGGCTGCCAAATTTCTGCTTAGCATGGAATATTCGCCCCGCTCGAATCTTTTTCGCGAAACGATACTTTTATAGTTCGGCAATCGTCGCAACCCTTGTTCTTGCTTCGTCGTGGTTTTTTCACTAAACGTTCAACTATCGATTTGCCGTTCTTAATCATACAAAATCATGGCAAAAATGGGTGAGCAAAATACAGAACAGCGTGGACATCAAAAGGACAGAAAATATTGTGTGTTACGCTGTTCTCAATTCTACCCTCCATACAGTCCACTTATTAGTATGATTCTCAATGACTATGTACTAAAGGGGGAACTTGAAAATCGTCGAAAATATTAATCGGATTACTTTCCATTTGTTTGCCATTGCTGTGAAACAAGTTTCTAAGAAATCTTCAGCTGTATATCATAAATGGACAATCGACTTTTGTGCAAAACAAAAATTGCCCAAGTCAATCTTACGAAACAGTAGTTTCTTAGAAGCGAAAAAAAAAAGAAAATACATTCCCTCTTTTAATAAGTTTAATAATGTTTTTATAATTTTGCATTTGTGAAAAATCCGCAGTCAATTCAGAAATATTCAAAATTGACGATGAAAGTGTCACGAAGCGATTTCGTCTTTTCACATTTTTTCCCGAAAAAAAACACGAATGGTTTCTCTATCTATTCGTGAAATCATTAAGGAACGGTTGTGTATATGCTTATTATTTTCGTAATGGTGAACTTTAATTTGCTACTTTCGCCCGGGGGTTGTGTGGAGGGGAGGGGGCGATGTTTGAAGTATACGTTTAACATCTGTTACTTGCAACGTTCCTCATCTTTACGACGCTGATATCGTTATCCTTTTTCATCAGTTTTCGTACTTGCAGGCTCGCAAGGGCATACTTTCCGGAGTGCTTAGACCTTCGTGGAATTCTTTCGCCTGATATCTCCAAATCTTTTATTGGCGCGCGGAGAGCGGTATTATCAGATTTTACACGAGGCGCATGCAAATCCTTTTCACACTATATTTTTAAAAGCGGCATGCGCGAAATAATGGTTTCGGCGTTGCCGCTTTGATGTTCATCGGAGAGGGCCGCGCTTTAATAAATCATCGTATGCAACTGCCGATTTTCTAGCACTCGCGCATGATTACCGATTCATTTAGCAACACGGAAGTGGTGCGAAAGAACCGAATTAAAAACTTGGAACAATTATGTAGTTACGTTCACGACAGGAAGCCGGCTGTAAAGAAAGATTTAATGGAATTCGTAATTAAAATAATGACAGACTCATTCTCCTAATCTCGAGCGGTTTTAAAGATTTTCAAAATTCATGACTAATTAGAATTAACTCTCATTTCGCTGATCTCATTTCGTTGCAGTCAGATATGAATCGTAGATCAAACTGTGGATGATTAAGCATAAAGGGTTTTTTGAACATTCAGGTACAATGAAATTTTATCTTGTGTACCCTTTTTTACCATTTTTAAGTACAATATTTTAACTTTAAAAAGTGTCATGCATATGCAAAACCTCAATACAAAACAGTTGTCTGATTTCTTTACAATAATTTCCAATTCTTGTGCTGTTAAAGCAACGTTAAAAGAATATATGGGCTACAAAATAACGTTCAAGACCAGAAGACCCATTTAAACCTTGATTTGTACTTACTCGAATATTATTAAGGAAAAAAGTAAACGAAAGGAACACCCGAAATTACAAATTGATAATGTATTTGTCATTCAAATATTTCTTGAAATCTTTTTCGCCCATCGTTGTTCATCAAATAGACAGAGGAGGAGCTGTTCTGTTCTCGCAGGGTTGGAAAAAATGTGGAAAGTTCGAAGTCTAATAAATAGCCGCGCGATCCCATCTGCCGATTCTATCTAGTCCGGCTCCTTTCGTGGCAAGAATTTGTTCGTTTACGTGGGTATGCGCGTGTGTGTGCGCCATGGTCTTCCGGTGAAACGGGCGTAATGCCTCGACAAGTGAAGTGTGAGTAGGAAGAACCGAAGAAGGGAAAGAGATGAAGGAAGGGGCCAAGGGGTGGATTGCCGGTTGGTTTGGAACACGGAATGGGGGGAGGGGGATGGAGGTTGAAGGGATGGCGACGGGTCGTTGCCCGAAAACGCGGCTCTGTTATTGTCCCCCTACTACCTTTTCCGTTGCCCCTAACTCCGACTTCGATACACGCGTACGCGTACACGTGCAGGTGTAGATATACGTATAGAGGCACGCACACCGGCCACGTAAGAATCAGCCACACACGCGGCCCCCACGCACACTGCCGAACGAATTTATGCACGCACGCGAGACCCGCGTATTCACGTTCACACGCGAACAGACGTATTCTACGTTTTGTCTGATATTGTGACACGCACACGCAATCTGCGCGACGTCGACGACCGTCGGAACGACGTGCCATTTCGTTGACAACGGACTACGAAATACCTGGTTAAGGCATTCTGCCGCGTTGCCAGATCGGACGAATCGTCGACCCGGATTGATACGGTGTAATTGCGCAAACTGATTCTTATGCGGATTTTTTAAACGCCACCAGACGGTGCCGAGCATTCACACACTTCAAGCGTCGCGTCTTTCTCAAAAAATGCAGAACGAGGTACAGTCACTCGCAGTGGAAATCTTAGAATGTGCATCTACGGATACTTTTACACTAAACCTACCACTGCCGGTCAAATGACCGGTATTATATTTTTCATTTTGTAATTATTGAAATTATGAAGCTGCTTACGTGGAAATTGATTCGACGCAATTCTGTGTACAAGCACATATTGTTGTAACAATTGAAGAAGAAAGAAGAAAATCTAAATAAATAGAGCATCGTCATTTATGCAAACTGAAACTTGTTAATCGTTTTTAGTGCTCGGTAGGTTTAGTGTTCACTAACGAGGGACATTACCCAAGTGTAACACGTCGATTTTAATTAAATTTATAGAGGATATATTTTGTTGAAAAATATTTGGCACGTATTTTTTTTAGCTACTGACATTTATGTTCAGGGGCTGAAAACCCTTTTTTGGTGGTCTTGAATAATGTAATCATATAAAAAGTTTTTAGAGAAATTACCTGTTTAATCAATATTTAAAAATTCTTGTTAAATGTTTTAATTATGCATAATTATTGGTAAATGACAAAAAAGCAAAGAAATTGTAAAAACACGTATCTCCTATTTTGCTCCACAGATTGCGTACACAAAGTTACGTACATATTGATAATGAAAAAAAGATTAATTTTTTAAATATTGATTAAACAAATGAATTTTTCTGTAATCTTTTTATATGACTAGATTGCTTGATCGAAAACAGACAAATTTAAAAGAAAAATTATTGTCCTACTTTATTGTACGATGTTTATGAATGAATAAATAGACGCTCAATAATTACACAAGAAAGATATTTTTTGATTTTAGTAATTGCAAAATTTAGAATCATAAATCGGTTACTGTAATGAAATAGTTACTGAATTGGTCCGTTTTGTGTGAACTATACATGTCAGTCGGTTTTACAAAAGTTCCCCGATTACTTTATATAATTTGAAAATGATATTCTTCAATCTTAAAATATAATAATTTGATAACCGTCAGTGCATACTGCTAAGGTTACGACGGTGAGAGACACAGTCCCCTTCAATTGTATAATTCTTGACAATTGAAAAAGAAACGTTTTATATTTCGATAAGCCCGCTGAAAATGCTATCGATTGCTATGTTCATAGGAGCAGTTCAATTTCCGTCATAGTATCGAAGGGTCCAGAAAATGTTACTGGAAATTCTGTGAATTGACGGACGGAAACAAGATTGAATGTACGCGATGGTGCGCGCGTTTCACATAGGCATAGAATTCACATTCGTTTGAATTGCGATCTCGAATTTTGCTATTAATTTGTCTGATGGTCACGAGGCCGCGGTTCATGAACCTACAATGCACAGAGACGGTCTTAATTAATTAAATAAAATTTCCTGCAATCCAACTATCTTAAATAGAGAGAGAGAGAGAGAGAGATTTTTTCTTCTCTAATAATATTTCCATAATAAGAAACATATTTCTCACGAACGACCTCTGCCTAATTACCACTTCCAATTACTAAGTGATTATATTCTATTCATGATTTCACTTCTGTCACAAATAGTTTGATATGTTAATTTCTTAACTGGTCCAGAACTATTACATTAGATACAGAATAAGGATATTTGTAAGACAATTTACTGTAATTTCTTAATACATTGACTGTTACATTTCTGTCATATGGGTGACACCCTCATTTCATATAAAATGAAATTCTACGTTTTATTAACAATTACTTATCTTTAAGTCAATGCCATCATTGTCATAAGAGAAATTATTCGTATTATTTAACCCTCATCCGTCCCCCTTGTCAGTTTGACACAGTTTTCCCGAAATAAGTTACACTGTTCTGTTATTTGTACGTAAATTCGTTCGAAACTTGTTGACTTTTATTTTTTTAATGCGAAACATATAACTGCAAAAACATAAAATGTAAATGTTAACTCGTATCAATTTCAAGGAAAAAAACATCGAAAAATAACTCTTCAACTTGTTACTTTATCGACTTTTTGTATCACTGTGTAAATTTGACACCGAGGAACAGATTCAGTTCGCGAAATGAGAGACGGATGAGGGTCAAAAGTAGTTTTATGTAATATATAATAGAAACAGTATAATGAAACAATGGATACTTTTGGCGCGTGCGTTGGAGGGTTAACGACGTCTCAGAGCGGTGGTACGCGTGAAAAGGGTTAAACGCGTGTCTCACGGACGATTAATCGGGGAGCAATTTGTTTCGGCGTAACGAGCGATATAAAATGCAAATTCGCTGCGAGGGAGGAGGCAGAGGAGGAGGAGGAGGAGGAGGAGGGGGCGGGGGATGGGATTGAATCGGTAGGCGGGCAGTGTATTATATGGGATAAAACGGTGAATAAAATGTAGGGGAACGGGAGGCTGTCGTGATAACGTAGACAAGATGCAACGAGCCGCGAAGGAGGACGAAGGGCGAGCTGGATGTCCGTGTCGTGGAATGGGAAGGACACGTGGATTTGTCGACGAGCGCAAACCACTGACATCGGGGTTACGTCGACGTCGCCGTGCCGGGCGATGCAGTCGGTAATGCAGCACTTTGCATTGTTGGCGGGTAGCAAGCGGCAACGTTTACTACCGTCGACGTGTCAATCCGTCCCCGAGTTTTACGAGCACTGCGTAAATTCTACGGCCTTGCTACGGGCGTCGTAGTCGCGGACCAACATTGCCCGAGCCCCCGTGCATCCTCAACGACGACAAATGCATTAGACTTTATGGCGGCTGGCTCGTTAACTCTCCTCGTCCCACCCCCCGCCACTGCCCGGCTGCACCTATACCAGCCTGGAAATGTCCAGACTTTGGCTAGACGTCCGCACCTGGATCCAATCGTGCACATCCCTCGCCCGGAGAATCCCCCCTTTAACTCCGCGGGCTTTTCGGCCTGCCAGAAAACTGAGGTCTGAAGCGCAGATCGTATAAATTCACTGCGAAAACCTTCCCCTAACTAGACATGGTCTTGTTCCATTGTACACGTCACGGGTATAATTCCGCTGTTGCTCCGAGGAGTAATCAGTTGCTTTGTCAACAGGAGATAACTATTTTCAGGGAACCAGTGCCACGCTGTTACAGCGTACCGTGCGCATCGAATTAGAATCTAGCTTGCAAGAACATTTTATTTTCCTGGTTGTATTGGCACACTCTCTCAAGGTTTAAAAGTTTTCAATTGAAACTGGCTAAAAAAATTGTTATTAAGCGTACCATGGTCAACGAATTAGAATTAGATCTCCCCTTAATACAGTAAAAGCTCCTTCGTTGTCCAAAGGCCGGGGGTTTGGGCGGACAACGACCGTGCCCGGACACTATTTTTGATTTATGACTGCGTCTTTAGTGAAACGGCTAGTTAAATGAGAAGGAAAAGCATTCGTAGTCAAAAGCAGTCAACTGTCTGGCTTTAGAACTGACATATTCCTTTCGTATTGTTTAGGACATGTTTATGGTAGGTTATGTTTAGGATTGTTTAGGACAATGATCGTGCCCACGATTCAGGACACAACGAAGGAGCGATTACTGTATTCGGATACTTTTAAAAAGACGATAATATTTTTTAACCCTTTGGACTCGAAGCAATTTTAATCCCAAAATCAAGAGACTCGTAGTCTTTTTTTTACATTGTGTATATTAAAACTGTTTTGAAGAATGGTATAGCAATTTGCACTGGCGACACTCGTCATTCGAGTGTAAAGGGTTAATAGTGGAAGACGGATTCTTTTCAGAATCGGAGCAATTGCTATAGTGCACAACTTGTAGCGGTTCTAAACAATTTTCCGCAAGAAGGTCCGGCTAACGGTGCCGCGGCGGAGGTCATTTGACGAGCATGATCATGTTTAAATCGGTTGCTTGTACCCGTCCGATAAAAAGCGTCGCGGCGTCTCGGCCGCTGGGTTACGACCAACGAAAAAAGTAGTCGAAGGAGGATCCGTCGCGTCCGGAAATTGTTCGACTCTTCTCGAAGTAGCGGAAGCTCGGTGAAAAACTCGGCAGAAGGAGGCCAGCCAGACATAGAGAACACCCTGTGATTAGGCGGCAAGAAAAATGCAGCCGACATTAATAGACCCTCTTTAAGGAGTCCCCGGATACCCGTCGCGCCTCTGTTTTTCTCAACTCCTCAGCACCTTCCCCCCAACCCCCCCACTCCGGCCCTCTAACAAATGGCGGGCTATCCTGTCACGGTTTCCTGTCTGATCGATAGATTATTGTCCCCGCTTTTGTCGACTTTCTAACAGCGCATCGGAAAACATTGTTGCCGTTGACTTATAACCCCTAAATACCTCGGCATCGGGACGTGGAAAACGTTGACAAATGATCGCTCGCGGTTGAATTATTGCACCGTCCTCAAACTGCTATTTGATGTTTACTTTCTCAAATAAACGTCTTTCTCATTTCGAACGCAACTGCTCTATTGTACCCGAGTCTTTTATAGTATGTACACTGAATCGTGGATGCCGATTGGTAATGACTTTATCTACTTAAGAGACTTTTTAATAAGTTTCTCTTCAAATTTTTTTCCAAGATGTTTCCGAGCTTCCTGGAAATCAGGTATGAAATTGAATATTGGAATGAATAGACTGCAGATCTTGGCTGCACTGTAACTTGAGTAACCAGAAGTTTGGGCGAGAAAATACCAAAAATTCAAGTTTCCATCATAGGAGATTAGTGGTTCAAAAGCTATGAGTGTTTAAAGTTGAGCGATTTACAGTGTTTCTGACAATAAGGGTGCCGCCATGATGGAATGTAGTGAACGTCGCGCGCCGCTTACCGAACGGAGCCGCTAGGTGGCAGCACAAGCACGCGGTAATGTAGATAATTCATAAGTTGGTTGGTGTTGGTGGTTGGTGAAACTTCGATTTTTGGCATTTTCTCGCCCAAATCTATTGGATTACATAGGAGAAAAGCAAAAGTTTCTGTTTACACAAGTTAACCCGGACCTTTAAAATCTTTTACTGTTTTAAATTTCTCTCTCACCCAGCCAATTACTTCATAAATGCGTACAAATCCACAGTCTGAAAATGACATGTGTATGTATTTTATACTATACTACACTCCACTGTATGGTAAACATGTTTGTTGTCTCAAGAGGACACAAAAATGACTTATTAAAAGTGGTCTTTCCACAGTTCCTGCGGAAGAAATTAATTGTGTTAAAAGTTAAAAGTTAAAACACACTAGTACATCGTGAAATGTTTTATTGTGATTGCAAACTTTATATTAATATTTCATATCATATTATTAAATTATTATACTAAATTACAGTATATGAAAATGAGATGTCTGTATGTAAATCTACATTTTCAAGCTTCAATAGACAATCTGAATGTGTCTTCATAAAATAAAATTCTTCAAATATCAAAAGAAGTGAAAAATGTAAAAAAAAAGTTCGATTTTTTTAAAGATCTAGATCGGATCCTCCCCTTAAATGGGCGAAATGAAAGGGTATCGTCGAGATCCGATATCACTACGTTTCCACAGTGAAGTACTTAACCCTTTAAATTTGACGTTGAAGGTGGTCAATTATACCGCGCATACCGACGGAAGTAACCGCTGGGAGGCGAACGAGCGATATTCAGGGTTAAGGTTATCCTCGTCTACTGCCAGTTACGATTTCTGAGCGGTACGTGGGGGTTGCCGACCTCAGACTTCCAGTATGCTTTTCTCGAAGTTCACCGAGTTGGGTCGGCTGTTTACAATCTCGGGGCATCTTCTCCGCATGCAGATTATAGTCAATTAAAGACTTACTGCCCACCATAAGCCGTGATATCGGAGCTCTGAAGATTGAGTACCGTACCCTTTTTTACGATGGGTGTACAGATCGTGAATGATTGCTCAGGGCGTGGATCGATATATTGGGCGAGTCATAAATTAAACGATACCGATTACAATATTCCTGTTGCGCGGAGAGATGTCCGGTAATTTATAATAAACGCGTTAGAACCCTTAAAGACGTTTTTGACGGCACTTGCTACGTATTTTTATCACGTTTATATTAACTTGCCGTGTTGTTATATGCGTCAAATCTTGTAATCGAATTTTAAACCTCTGCCTATAGTCCAATCTCGCTGAAATTTTGTATACACACTTGCTTCCGAAGTAAAAGTGGAAAAAATAAAATATACAAAAAAACTTTTTAAAAATCGCGCTTATATGAAAATACACTAAGAAGGAGAAAATAATTTTTTTCCTGGATCTCCATAAAATACCGAATCCAGTTAAATGATTACTAATATTTTCCCCAAAATTTTAAGCAATTAGTTCAAGATTTCTTCTGTTATAAAATTAGTGTCGGAATAGATAGAAAAATTTAATATAAATTTAAATAAAATATAATTATTTAATAATTAATATAATATTTAAATAAAATATTTTCTCCTTTTTAGTGCATTTTAATATAAGCGTGGTTTTTAAAAGTCTTTTTACATATTTTATTGTGAAAATAATCGCGCAGTGTCTTCTTTTGAAACTGCCAATAAATACTCAATATCTGTTAAAATCCTACACCCAAGAAAACATCATACCACAACTTTCCAGGGTTCATTTTGACGGGGGGAGACATTAATCTTCAAATTCACAGTGAATCCAGTGTTGCCAAAAATTTGCGTCGAACAAAAACGAACTTTGCGTCTGGAACACCACGTTGGCAGTGTCGCAAGATATTCGGGTCCGTCTACATATTAGCCCAGTTCAAGGGCCATTTATAACCAGCGTCGAATTGAATTATGGATTCGTATCGATGGAAAGCCGGCGCGGCTCACAGTGTGACGAATCAATAATTTAAATTCGGCGTCAAGTATCTCGACACATTTCTTAATTAATATGTCTGGGATCCTATTAAAAATATGATCAATAATAAACATACGGCGCAGCTCCGTACATTAATGAATTCGTTCGATAAATAAGAAGCAGTAATACAAAAATAGACAAACTTATGAAGTTTCGCTATGACTAAGTTGCAATAGCAATCGCTATGCAAATTTATGGTACCGGCGGATGAAGTATCGGAGCTATTGGGTTTTGTAGATAAGGATTCTTGATAACGATTTTCGCGCAGCACGTCATCGAAGTATAGTCCTTCACGAACATTTAAAAGAAACATTCCGATTGAATCGATGAAAAACTGAGTTGTCGGAAGATTTTTGTCGAAAAAGATCGCTTTCCCGCCCACTGTGCGGCGGTAGAGAGACGCGACCGTCGCAACGGCGACGTCGCGGTATTACGGATCGCTATCTCGCGGGCCGGTATATTCGTCTCGATTAAAAGTATCTTCCACGGAGCAGAAATTACAGTCAATTAAAGACCCGCGGTAACTACCACAATGCGATATCGACCTCGTCGGCGGCGGCGGCGGACCGTTCCATCTCCCTCTATCTCCCCCTTTCTCTTCATCCTCTCGCTGTACTCCGACTCTCCACGGATGGACACACGAATACGGACGACTGCGTAGAACGAGCACATATTTGCACGAAGTAACTCACGTCCATGTATTTCTTGCAACCACGTACGTAGCTGTACTTACGTACAGCGTGTGAGATAAGATAGCCTGTGGTACCTACGCCTGGCCGGGGGTGACTGGGAGGATGGGGGGTATATAATTGCAGAAGGCAGAAGGGAGGAGTGAGATGGAGAGAGAAGCTGTGCACGGTATACGCGTGTACGTAAGAGACACTGGTCTGTGTGCACGTGTGCTCTCGCGAGGCTGGCGCACGTAGTCGTGTACGTGTGTTTGCGAGGGCGAAAGAAAGATGCGCGGAGATGTTCTCGCCAGGTCAGCACGGGGTCACGCTTGGAATCCAGAGCAAACTATCCCCTCCTTCGTTTTCCCTCCCACCGCCCTCCCTCTCTAAAAGTTCTTCTTGCTTGACCGCTCGCTTGCTTACCCACCTACCCACCTACCTGCTCGTCCTCCGCGTCCTTTCCTTCGTCGTCCTCTTCTTCTCTAACTTCTTTCTACTTCTTCTCCGTCTTCTCCTTCTTCTAGTTCTGCTTCTTTCCCATTCCTTTTACTACTACTACTGCTAGTACTACTACCACCATTACCGCACTACTCTTCCCCGTCTTTGTCGTGATCTTCTTTTTACCCGATGCCAAGTAAGAAGCCTGTATACCATCGGTTCTTCGTATAACTCTTCACCTTTCCAGCAGCGTTCATCGTTCTCTATCGACGGATCGGGAAGACAGTGTCCATCTCTTTCTGTCGATACCGTGAAACTGCCACGTGAAATTCGCGCCTTCCGCGTCATTGCGAACCGATCCCGCTGGACGAGAAAGGAATCGCTTGGACGTAAATCGATCCCTCTTTCTTCCTCTCTTTTCCGGTCTCACTCTCTCGCTCTCTCTCTTTTTCGAGAGGGTGGACGAGCGGGAACCGGCGCGAGGGTGAAGGAGCTGACGATGGTTCCACGGTTGTCGCAGGTAAATAGTCGGTATCGATTCCACGATTACTCGACCGGATTTCATACGGTCGATTTGTTTTCCAAAGTCTTCTTTGTTACACCGAGTTGAGAATGTTGCAGACTGGGCGAATCGGTGACCATCCCGGCAACAATAGTAATTAATAGACGGCGGATTTTTATGCAAAATAAAAAAATGTTCGTATCGATTACAGGACACAGCAGCCAAATAAAGATTGTATCCTTCTTTTAATTATCCTATTAAGGTGAAACTAATATATTGATGTCCTTAAATGCATAAAATCCGCAGTCTAGTAATTAAATAGCAACGTGCCTATTAACTCGCACTTCAAGTTATTAACTTATTAACTGCAACGTCGAGTCAGATTTCTGACGAACATCTCGAACGGGATCGATTAAATTCGAATATTGTTAACTTCCCTGAAACCGAAATAAAATTATATTTTATTATCGATTCGTGTAATTATAGTTAGTCGCAGTTATGATGGAGATTTTTTGCATTTATGACAAAAATGAGTGCGTGTAATTTAAAACATGAAAGACATTAAACGAATTTAAAAATATTTTTATATCACTTTCAACCTATTGAACATATTAATTGAGAAAATAAATTTCCATGTCACTCCGGTTTGTCGTAATTCAGGTAGAAGAATTTTATTTTGGGTAAAGATCCGCTGTCTAGTTTTATTAACCTTTCTTTGACACGTCAAGGATTTATGGAAATCAACGAATGATATATTCAAGAACAATATTTTAGTAACGTGATATATACATTTTATACAGTACTGAAATTACTAGAATTCCAGGAACAGTGAAAGACACGAACTGGTGTCATGTATACACGATTAAATTATTTTAAAAAATTAAAACGAATGGATAAAATAAAACGATCGTACGTATAACGAAAATATTCTAGACCGGATGAAATGTGCGAATCCTATAATCGAAACGGTTTCGAGTGTGTAAGAGTTCAAAGCGAATGACAGCTGTTTATTTCCGCTGCACTGAGCATTGTTCTTTCCCTGTCAAATTGCGGCGCCATCCGCGTCGAATTATCTCGCTGATTATCGTCGAGCCGGCGCGGCCGGAAAGGAATAATTAATTAGTTAGCTGGCCGTCTGAAAGAATCGCGCCGCGCGCCGGTAAAGGTATGTTTCGTGCCGCGACGAAACGATTTGCCTTATAAGTGACAGCACGTGAACGCGCTTCAGCTTGCCACCTTTTAAGTGCGTCCCGTGCAGCCCCCCCCTTCGAACGGTACGAGGCCCGAGATTCTACACGCAAATTCTGATTACGTATGCGCACGAAACTAACTGCAACGCACGTTCCGAGATGGACTTTCGCCTTTTCCCATGGTGCTTGTTAGCTCTTGACTTCACGACATTCTCACGGATACTGGCAAACTGCGGGAACGATTTGACTTGCTACGAAACTTCGCGAAAATATCCGTGACAGATATACCACCCCAAATGATAGGTAATCGACTTCGAACACGAACGCTGGCTACGGTGATTTTTTTAGTAAGACAACTGAGAAGTTTAGATTTACAGTGTTAATTACTTTATAGAAATGAATTTTTAATGATAGCGGTCGACGTGCGGATACTACACAATATAATTTCGAGTTAAGGGAAAACAAGTATTACTTACAATTACTAGTTTCTCATTGAAGAAATGTTGGGGAAATCGATTGTTATTATTTGTCGCTTCTCTGAGAAGATATTATCTATTCTTTCAATTTTTATGAGAAATCTGTATTTTTTTTCTTGTTTTTAATCGTTTGCAAACTCGATTATTGAACGAACAATCTGAGAAAGTTCTCGAATATGGAGATTGATGACTGTATTGCGTAATATAGGCGGTCAAGATTTTACGTATAACATTTTTGTAAAAATTGATTTATCGAATGGGTCAATGATTGCTTAAATTAGATGAAGATCAGTTATTATCGACATAATATCTGTGGTTGTAAGGAAAAACGCCGCATGTTAGAGTTTCAAAAAATTTGTGTTCATGCACAATTGAGATTTTGAGTATAGGATTTACGTATTTACCAAAAAAAGTCAGGAAAACAAATTCGGAAGGCTGAAAAATTCGGTGGGAAGAATTAGTGATCAATTTCCGAATACACATCTTACATTTTACAGAGCCTGAAATCATACAGTGAAACTGTCGCGTATCATAGACTTAAACACTGTCCATTCTATAATTATGTTACTTTTGTACGTAAAGTTATGTAAAAACAAACTAAACTCCAAGCTGAATACGTGTTGCGAGACAAATTTTCCCTTGCACTCACGGTTTCCGTTCGACAGTTTCAATGTAACATTCAACAGGTTACTGAATCATAAATGCAATTTGACGTACAGTTAACACCTGTGCACCGTTCCGGTAATTATTGCATTATTACTTCGTATTTAAGTTGTAATCTAATTGAGGGAAAACACTTACTTTTAACTCGATTGTAATACGCGCTTATGATCACAGACAGTAATTGTTTGAACAGTATTTGCGATCATATAATAAATAGCCATGTCAGCAAACAAAATGTAACAACACATAAGTCGATTGTAGAAGTTACATTCGACTTTAGAAGTTATTAGTAGACTGCGGATCTTTATGCATTCATAGCAGCATTGAGTAGATGAAATTCAAAATTGTAGGAACATTTGAAAAATTTCAAGATATCAATATACACATTATTTTTCATGTATTAATCATGTGTTAGTCTAGTAATTAAACAATTTTCTATACTTTCTTTTAGAATTGAACTTCAAATTTATTTCTGATAAGTGAAGCATTTTGTAACTGTTTTATTCGAGGCTGTAATACACATCTAGGGAGCATATTATTAATTTTTCTGTTTCGTCATCAGAAAGAGGGTCGTATTGATTTAAAAAAGCATATCCCCCTTTTTAGATAAAAGAGGTTGGAAACGAAAGACGATAATGCGAACTTACAATGATCGCAAATGGTTCGTTCTATCGATTTAGTGACGAAAGGATTTGTTGCCATATGTTTCAGTAAAGAACGAAGTTCCACAAAGAACAATATTATTTGAAAAATTCCGAATTTTTACTTACACCGCCATAACTTTCAGCCCGCCATATTAGAATACTTCTTCGAAACACGGCCACAACAGTAGCCCAGTTTCCCGTGTTTAGCGTCGCGCGACGGCGAAAAAAGGAACGCATAAAATCGTGTGTGCTGCGTAGCGCGCCGCATCCGGGCGTCGTTTCCGCCACCGCGGCGTTCTCGGTAGTTTCCGCTTTCACCTGAAAGAATCCTCAGAAGTACAGTAAACTCGCGCAGTCAAAAAAGTAATATCTGTCGGCAGCGAGCCGTTAATTATGGCGTCGGCTGTGTCGTCGGTGGCGCGGCGGGGCTGATGCGAGCGTATGAAGTATTTCCATTTCCATGATTGGACCGACTTTGAAATTGGCGGCCGGCGTGTATCGCTACGACAGATGGAGATTCGTGATTCCGCGTGCGCGCCAGCGCCAGAGGAACATTGAAAGAAGAAGAAGAGGAAGAGAGATAAAGAGAGAATGCGCACAGAGGAACGGGTTCAGAGAGTGAAACAGAGACTGACGAGAGCTCGGGGAACAAGGGGGGGCCCCCCAGTCACCGGATGGGGGGTCGCCGCGTGTTAGGGACGCGCCGCGTGTCAATTAAGTGGCTCTGACCGGTGAGATACGGGAACTCCTTTCCATACGGATATGCATACGCTCGCTCCGAATCCGCTTCGGCTATCGTTTACATACACACGAGCATAAACGGATCCGTTCGCAGCCACGCAGACACCAGGGGCCCCGATGATTCTTGCCGTTTCGCCCGCGCAACCGCCATGAATACGCGGCACGAACCATTCGAGGCTGTCTACCACGGGATTGATGACTCTCGTGCGCCTGGCCAATGACGTTCTCGCGTGTTCGAACATTCTAACGCGTTGTTTTATTAATACTTTCCTTGGATAACGTTTATCGCCGCATCGAACCCCAGTCGCATTCGGGTTGTTAGCTGCGCGGTCTTTACTTGTACGCGATTTCCATACTGCAGATTGTAGTACGTCTCCCGAGCGTTTACTCGTTTGCGCTCATTTTTCATCGACGCTATACAGGCTGTCCCAACAGTAATCTGGTGCACGGGGGCTATCGATATTTTTTAATAATTTTGTTCTTCGAATTTTTTTCTTTATATTTTGTGTACATTATCTTAAATTTCAATAATAATCACCTTTTTATTAATGAATTTTATCGTAGAAAATTTGACAATTACTGTTATTTTTGATCCCTGCTTGTAATCGTTATTATCAGAACGAACGATATTTACTAATTGAAATTATTGATTTCGCTAATAGAATCCACCAATTGATGGAACATGAGTATTCAGATATTAGAACAGTCACCGAGTTGAGAGATCACTTAAACTAGCTATTAAAAATTAAACTAAATATTTACTTATAAAACTGGCAACACTAAATTTATTGAGATTGTCTGTGACTTTCAATATAATGGACACTAGGACGAGGAAATTTATTGTATCGTCTTTCATAAATGAATTATTACAATTTCAATAATTGTAAAATATAAAACCGGTGTGCAGGTAATATTTTGCAAAACTCCGTTTCGTAAGACATTCAAGAAATTCCGCGGTTTCGAAAGAAGAACCGGCGACTCCGTAGCAAATTCTGAACGATTTGACGCGGAGTGGCTCGTACGCCATTGCAGTACAATGTAATACGTTGCAATGCTATTACCCAGGTATATTTATTTAATTAGCAGTTCCTTCTACGAAGGCATGTGGACAGACGCAAAAAGTACAGAAGAAACCTCGATAATTGCAGATAATGGTAGTAATACATAACGGATAATAAGACATTTTCTGTGACGTGTTAACAAATCTGATGGACATTTTCGACAAGTTGAAAGTTCCTTTAATGAAAGGCTCTGTTAACGTTTAATGTAATAAGTGCTACTCTTTCCAATCGCCCGAGGGATATTAGTTTCTCTTTGACTTAGAGGCGCTTACGTATACATATGCGCAGAGGCTGTGTGTGCATGGTACAACACCAATCGAAGTTACAAAGTAAGCGAGCGTATCTATACATTTTACGTAAATGACCCCAATCATCCTGTTCTCGCAACATTGTTTCGCAAAGTGCCATTACAGGCACGAGTACCATAACATGCCTCTGTCCGTCCCTTTTGTTCCCCGTCATTTTTCAGACTCTTTCGCTGCCTCGATTTTTTCCTTTTTCTCTTCTTTACCGCAGGCGCGTGACACAAGACCTCGTTATGATGACCCCAGCTGGGAATGTTCACGGTGGTCTTATCCGTGGCGATCAAGAACCAATCCCTGTTTACCTTCAGCCGGAACAATCCCGGCATCGCGATACTATTATGTCATCAATCTGTAAATATATGCTTATAGATTAGCGCGTCGACTGCCACACAAACTTAATGAGTAGACTGTGGATTTTTATGCAGTTATGACGTAAGTAGATAAGCGCAATTTAAAGCAGTGGACAGATTGGAATAATTTCAAAACATCAATAAACCTTTCAGCTGATTCAAATCATTATAAGAAGGATGACATTATGCAGACCATTTTAAAATAAGTAATTCTTTAAAATTGCATTTACTTTTTTGACTGTTTATGTATTTCTTAAATATTCCACGCTTTTTAAACACATTATGGTTGATACTCCATCGTTTAATATAACAAGTACTTCACTTCTAATATTGTGAGGAATTCGTTTGATTTTCATACTATAAAGTGTTATATCCAGTGTTTTTCATACAGAACTAGTACAGCTTGCACTTCTAAAACTTTGATGATATTTTGTATGACCAGATTTTGGGCAAATTATTAAGTCTTTGCAGTTGGAATTATTTTACATGATTTTTTTAATCCTATGGATATAATTGATTAGAAACCAACATATTTAATCATGTAAACAACATTGTGAATAATGGTACAGCAACTTTTAGTGGTGACTCTCAGTCAGACCTCGACTTCTAGGGGTTGTTATTTTGGATAAATTGAATGTAACAGAATAAGAATATTAGTCGTTTCACAAGCTGAATGAATAAGTAGACAGATAATGATTTTAAAAAGTAGTTTAGTTGGTTCAATCTTACTTTTCACTGTGTATGCCTCGGACAGAACATGATGGAGGAAAGTTCAAAGAACAAGCGAGCGACGGGAATACTTTGAAAGAAGCGATATTTAATTTGCAATAGCTAGAATTGCGGTTAAGAAGCAAGTGCTTGGGTGATACCGGGTCTGTTGTTGTAGTGTAGGGGCTTGTGGATATGTGTACATCAACACACAGAGTGCGAGAGTGTGCGAGAGTGACAGAGAGAGAGAGAGAGAGAGAGAGAGAGAGAGAGAGAGAGAGAGAGAGAGAGAGAGAGAGAGAGAGAGAGAGAGAGAGAGTCGAGACCCACCCCATCGTTCTTGCACACACTGGAGAGCGTGGTATGTGCGCGTTAAACCGCTCTACCGCGGAAACGCGTTAAACCGCTCTTCACCTTTTGGCCTCCCTCTCCTCCCTGGTGCCCCACCTCCTCCGGTTCACGTCTCCACCCCCGTACGCGCATCAACCCTACTCGTGAACTTCCGGTCCTCGACCCTTTCACCCTTTTCATACTCGTGTCCTCTCGCATCCTTCAAATCCGCCCCTCGCCACCTGCCATCCCGCTGTTCCTCTTATCCTTCCATTAACGGCGTAAACCCCACGGCCCGGTAACGCATCCTTAAAAATCGTCCGTGGCATATTTAATGTTTGCACTTCGACGCTTCGTCGTAAAGCTCCTTTCGGGATCCAACGGTGTTCTCCATTAGTGCTTAATTACATGGAAGCTCCTTCGTCGTGGCCCCCGCTTTTACTTTTCTTTTCTCTTCGTTCGCGTTTTTTTCTCCCACCCTCTGCACCCGGTTCTTCGTCTTCTTTCTTCTCTTTTTGCTAAGTACGAGAAAACATAATGCTTCGTGAATATTCAAGCTCGGAAGTTTAGTAATAACGCGGCGCGACAGTGACAGCGCCACCCCCCCCACCCCGTTATATGTATTTGCGTTTATGTATAGCTACGTTGTAAGTGATACCGGGGAAGTGGATATCCGGTTTCGAAACGGTCGCTCGACAGGGCGAAGTAGTTGTTACACCGGCAGCCGGGATCGAATTGATTTGACTCCTGATCGGAAAGTAGAATAACACGGTTTATCTGGTTGTCGGGCGGTGACCAATCGCGGGAATTCCATGCTATTTCGATTTGATATTCATCTGTTCGTTTTTCTTGATCCGCTTAGTCGGATGGAAACGTTGCGACGCTGGATTATCAGAATAACAAGTTATCTCTCGTGGATCTCGTCTATTTTCGACGGAATTAATATTTCAACTGTTTTTTGGCGCTATATCAACAGAGCACTAACACAGTGATTTCACTTTACTCTATAAGAATTACAATGATGTATTAACCGTTTGCACTCGAAGCTATTTTAACTCGAGAATTAAACATTTCTTTCGATTTAGAATATTTCCATTCCTCTATGATTTCTTAAATTTTATATGAAATTGGTATATAAATACCTCATACAATACCGAAATGTTTAGTAATTGATCAGATACGAGATATATTTAATAATCTAAACAATATTTTGAGTAATGGTACAGAAATTTTTATAGAATTGAATGGGCCAAACGGTTTCAGTTTCTCTGCTAAACTGGAAGAATTAGTTCACTATGCGACGTGTAATGCAAATTTTGGAAAAATTGCGTCTAGTCGAAGTTACGAAAGGAATGTTTAAAAAGATGTTTTTTTATAGACACAATAGTTATAGAAGGAGTCCCATTTAAAAATTCGCACGCAAATATTTTCCAAATTATTTCCCTAAGATTTATGGTGTTCATTTCTTTTTCAACCCTCTTACGACACTTATATGTTTGAAGAAAATGCAAAAAGATATCGATTTTTTGCAAATCAAAATCCACAACACCGGGTTCGCGAGTCGCTGTGTGTTTCGAAATTCGAGATTACACCCGTGCGTCTACTGTTAAATCGTGAAATTTGACTTACATTAGTTTGGAATCAAGCTGTTCGTATACATCCTGCAGCGTAGCAGGGATAAACGCGGCGGAGCAGCTTTCCCGCTCATAATGAAATGCTAAACGCACGATGAGGGTGCTGTTGCAAGGATAAAGAATGGTCGTGTAAAACTTTCGTGACGACCCATGTCGCGATGTATTATCAGTGCCATTTGTAATGCTGATTCGACTACTGTCCCGAGAAATTGTCTGCGCTCCAACAACCCTATGGAATTACGTGTAAATAGTTGAAGTGTACCGTTCTGGTAAAAACATCTACTGCCAGTATTTTTCACGTCGTTTTTCAAGTAATAATCATTATTACACTCCGGATGTTTATGCAAAATAAAATATTTGTGAATCACTTGCAAGACGGAGGAGCTAAATATGAATTTATATTCTTCATTAATAATCTTAATGTGATGAAAATAATATATTAATACTCTTAACGTCTTTTAATATTTTCACTGTTTTAAATTGCGCTTACTCATTTTTGTTATAAATCCATAAAATCCGGAGTATAATCATTATAATTTGTAGACATTATTATACTGGTAAAATACCGGATAGGTATTTCAATTAATTATTATTTTCAATCTATTAAAATTGGTAAAGAGAGGGGAACTTTATATTCGGTTTCTATTTCTTCTAATCGATGAAGACAATTTTTATTTTGCATAAAGATCCACAGTGTAATTTTCAGAGTTAATTCGGGTAATAATAATCTAAGTAAAAGATTTTCTGGTCTGCATGCACAAAAAGTATTTATTCAACTTTACTAGGGCAAATAGAAACTTATTTTTATGCGCATAACTGAATGTCTCGACTTTACGTATTCGTGCTAGTGTTATTATATCAAGTTGGTACAATATTCTCGTCTATATTTGTGTTTCTTACAATCTCAAATTCTCCTCTCAATGCTAAGTGGAACACGGTTCCTGTAAATACGCAAAGGTATATTACATTGTGGTCACGTAAATGATCCATGTTATCAGGATTTTTTACTTATAAGATACAAAGTTACTGTGCCATCTGTTCACGGTGTTATTCAGCTAGAATAACAATGAAACACCTGGTGCACGTAGTAATCACGATTTCGTGTTTTGCGTCTACCATTAAAGATCTACCGGAATTCTACAAAATATGCTTCGCTGTGCAATACGGGGAAAGCGAGTGTTATAAAGTGTTGCAATCAAATGTCATTAGAACATTAGAAAAATCCTAAACTTTAGTAAGTCATCTGTAAGAGTGACGGATGTTCGTCCTTTTAACCAAGGATGGCGAGTTAATTCGTCATTCAAGTTTATCTCTTTCTAAAAACTTTTCATCTTCTCAGTTCAGTGAATAATACATATACTGAATAAACTATTTTGTACTACCTCCGTCCCACAATAATAGTAGCAAGTGAATATTTAAACGGGAATTATTGGCGAATGCATCTGTAAGTTATGTTGTAGGGCAAAATTGAGAAGCCCTCAATCAAAATCAATGTTTCATGCCATCTGTCAATTGTTTTGACTCATCTTTCAATTTGTAGGTTAACCCTTTATTGCATTATTTTTATAATTGGGATGAAAAAATTGAAAGAAGGTCAGTTTTTATGTTTTATTTAAGGGAAAAATATTAAAAAAAATTAAAACAACATTTTTTATCAAATGAGATAAAATGTGTAGAATAGTAAGAAAACACTTTCTTACTTAGTTTACTATGTACCATATTTGTTAACTCTATCAGATATGCTAATTTCATCCGCTGATCGAAATCAATTGGTTTATCTCCGTTGAATATCAACCCATTGTAAAAGTAAGATGAAAAAAAGCAAGTTATGCTGGAAGCAATGAAGAACGATGGCTCCAATAATTTTAAGCTTACGCATATAGGGGAAGCAAAGCTTCGCAGCCAAGGGATCCTACCTACACGTTTAAAATGCAGTGACGAAATTATTGAAGAATCCAGAAACTATCTGAACACTCAAAATAAAAATTAGGAGAAATATTTTTAATTTATTGTTTAACGTAATCCAGTTTTTTGATACTTAATGTTGCGTTCTATATTCATTTTCTTTTGCTACTATTATTGTATTATGGGACAAATTAAATTCATCAACTGCTGTTATTATTATGGGTTAAATTAAATTCATCAACTGCTGCTATTATTATGGAACAGAGGGAGTACTTGATGATAACTACAGTGAAATTTTTGTTATCTCAATCCTGTTCTCTCTTTCTTCAGCTCTGCTAGATCGTTCGTAACACACTGACAGATTCATAGTTCGACAAACGGGTAGGGTGCAGAGAAACGATCAGCCTGGTGTCTTTCCAACCACAATGTTGTGCAACGCCTGCTTAGCGACTAGCACGGGGCAGTTTAGGGCGTGCAGGTTGACGAATCATCCGGGCAATCGGTAGATAAAGAAACGTCGGGAGATCGTGCAAGAAAGGGCAGCATGAACGGTAATCTACATCCTTGTAGAAAAGGTCGAGAGCGCGGGTAGAGAGTCAGCTATCCGCCCCTGGAGGCGGGTAGGCAAGACGAAGCCTCGGCACACGATCTATCCTCATCCATGCGTGTTCGTGACTTGGGTCGGGCCTAGCCGGGCCCCGACCTGGTTGGGCCTGGGCTGGTTCGTTCTCTGTTCGCTCTCGGCTCCCACCAACCGTCAGGAACGCTAACCGTACACCCGGATCCTTCTGCTCTTTCGTCTTCGATCCTGCGGCCCTAAGGAGCAGTCACGGAGCAACCCTTGCTGCGGCGGGCGTTAGAATGCCCAAGGGGGACGGGTGAGGTTGTAAACGAGGGCGAGGATGGCATCGCAACGGTCGGACGAAGGAAGAGGGGCAAGGTAAAGGGAGAAGGCAAGTGGCGAAGAGGTGGGCAAGAGGTTTGGAAAGAGGAGGGCCAGGAGGGAGGCAAAGACTCTCCGCAGGTCGATACCATCGCTAAGAGCCACCAGGTTCAGGTCTCCCGCTGCTTCTATGCACCGGCGAGTGGGACAGAGAACGGAGGGGACCAAAAGCAACAGAGAGGAGAGAGAAGGATGCCGGTTGGAGGGACAGAGACGAAAGAGAGACACAGAAAGGTTCGGATAGTTAGGAGGAAGAGGACAGGGATAGGAGGCTTCCCCGTAATTATTCAGCAAGGAGGACCCGCGGGTCAAGTCGGGTTATCTTAGCACTAGGATGCAGGGTTATCTACCCTGCATTACTCTCGTTCCTCCCCGTCGTTGGACCGAGAACCACGCAGCACGAGGAAGAGAGAGAGAGAGCCAGAGGGACTTTCTCTCTTTGCCTCGTAAACATTCCCAGTTTCGCATTTAGTACACTTTCTGTATGGATACACATATACGTATGCACACGTACTCGACGCAGGACCTGATACACCGATAAGATTGAACCACCGAAGAGACGCGGTTTTCGAGTTTAACGGGTGACGAAAGCCTGAATGCCGATTGCGCTGCCGCCCAAACAGATTCGCGTCGTTCACAGGGGTCGTCGATGTCTCGCGAACTCGAAGCTGATTAGTCTGCGCTCCTCCTTGACCGCGGGAGAGGCGAAACTTCCACGACCCTCCACGCCGGCAAAAACATTCGGATCTCTGGGAAGAAGTTACGTGTACGCCGACCTCACGCGTTCACTGGCTGCGTTCGTCTGGCTAATGATCTGATCAAATTAGTTAAATGTCCATGGTCAGGGGAAAATCAGTTGGTCAACCAGGCTTCAGATATCGTGGCAAGCATTTCGCAAAAAATGGTTTCGAAGAGAATCCTTTTGCAGACATATTCCTAAACAATTATTCACAAAGAAAATCGAAAAAATCTATTTTTTCAAGATTGCAGACCAAGAACTCCACTGATTAGCTGTAATCAACAGAAAGTTACGTTTACGTCGGGCGATATACACGGTGTGGAACTTTCAGTCGTTCCAACATTGTGTCATTTAAGAGCTCGTGCTTTTCGCTTTACGCGTTTAAAATTGGAAATGCTGCGAAGAAAGTTTTCTCTCGCTCTCTTCACAGCCCTGATCTGTTGCCTCGTGATTACCGGCTGTTTTTAACCGTGTCAGACTCCATTGCAGACAGCAATTTCAAGAATGATGTCAACGTCAAAACGGCAATTAACTCATTTGCTTGTGAATAGAACTCGAGCTTCTCGCAGTAAAGGGATGTATAAGCTAGTGTAACGTTGGAAAAGGGTCGTCAAAGTCAACGGTGACTATAGTTTGTCCAACGGGACGAGGCAATAAGTTGACGGTACTCTTTGCAGATAGCACCAAGGACGCACGCTGGTGTTTCAGTGCCTATCGCGAAATAGGACTACAATACAAAAAGGAAAAATGTTCATCTAAGAATCCGCGGGAACATTTTCCGGTACCAAGCAGATTCGCCTTTCTAATGGGAGAACGTAACATTTCCGCGTTCGACGTGTTCGAAAAGAACAGGGAACTCCGCGAAAAGGATTGCCACCGTTAACGGGTTAACCGTCCGCGTTACACGTGTTACATCCAATTGAAGCTCCGCGGGGCCGTTATCATTTATCATACAAGGAACACTTGCACGCTCCGACGCTCACAATCGAGCACAAAACACGCCGCAGGATCGAGAGCGGCTCCTTTTGAAAGGGGCATCGATGGAATCCCAATACTCCGGCTCTCAAGGATCCTTCACGTCACGGAACGCGTCTGCCCTCGTAGATACTTCTGCTCTCCGCTCGTGTAACATTGACACGCGCGGCGTACACGCGTCGAATACACCGATGCATTATACGTATACATATACATGTACGGTGGGGTACGGCGGTGGTGTGCAGCGCGTTGCCTGGCGTGCAAATGCAATTGGATGCCTTGTACAGCCGCGACAATTGCGGGCTACGCGTTCGCGGACGTGTCCCCATTTGCCCGTTCGGCAGTTCCCGAGGATCCGAAGAATATTACGTGGCTTTATGGCGGTGTGGCGCGAGGGACAGAGGGCAAAGGAACTCGAAGGACAGCGGGGAAGAGGGAAACGGACACACCAACAGCGGGACGAGGATACGGTGAAACGCATATGCCGCGATAGAAGGCACGTAGAGTCTCTATGCAGAGACTCCAGCTGCGCCATGTGCGTCGTTTGCCCCAAACGTGACGCTGCTCGTCATACCCAAGGAGATGCGATGCTTTTTTATAAATCCACTGCTTAAAGTGAAACGTCGCAGAAACGCCAGCCAACGCCCTTCGCCTGCGATCCCTAGCTGACCCGCCTCTGGACCTACACTTGCTTCCAACCACTCGATCCTCGCGGAATCATTATCGAATCGTTATCGAATTCCTCGTGGATGCTTCTCCGCAATCTCAGTAGTCATAGACTGCGGATTTTATGCATTTGTGACAAAAATGGAGATTTAAGGACATTAGTGAATTAATTCCAACTGAATAAGAGACAATTAAAAGAAGATAGAGATTTCTATTTGGCTTCTGTGTCTTTCGAACAATGCAAACATTTTTTATTTTGCATTAAGATCCGCAGTCTTGTCATAAATTAAACATTACAATCTCAATGACCGTTAACCTAGCGTTAAAAAGCCAAAAATATGATGCGTATGCACAGTGTCCAGATCATTTTCTCGGTCTCCTTTCAGAGTCAGGTAAAAATACTATTTTCCCGGCGATTCTGACGAAATGCATTCTTTTCGAAGCTCTTTCGTTACTCGACATCTACTAGAGTAACTCTTTGCAGAAAAATTCCGGAGTCGTTGGATTCATATTGAAAAAAGGTGAATCCGATTTAAAGGTTGTTTGCGCGATTACGGGAGTGACTGCAGGTAAGGTAAAGCACGCAACAGAGTAGCAGAAATTTGTGACGAATCTGAGAGCAACGGAAAGTATTAGATTACATTTCCATAGTAATGAAATTTGGTTCAAAGTAGAGTCGGTTGTTTATGTACGGGTTTTTGGTGTTTTTCCCGTTGGTTCTATCTCGACCACTTTTTTGAGAAAACTCGCCCTGTATGGAAGGTCACGATCTCGACCGACGAGGGGATTGGTATCCCGCTGTTGCTGCACGCTCAAGAAGGTGTCTCGTATCTACGTCCATCGCTAAACAGCCCGAGCGTGAAATCAGACCAGTGATCTCCGTCTCTCTCGGCCTTTTATCCCTTTCTCTATCTTTCCTCGTCCCACGCGTTTTCTTTCTACCCCGGTCTCGATCTCTCTTTAATTTTCACTGGAAACCCAGAACGACGGGAATTATCCGTACGAAGAAGATTCTAAACGTGATCCTGGTCGAGGGTCGTATTTCAGAGGCCAAATCTTCTGGCCATTCTGTACATTCAATGCCCGGGGACCTCAAGAACTGCTGAACGAGCGTTCAGCCAGATAATGTTCCTGGTTCCTGTTCCAGAAAATTCCACCCATAATTACAGAATACCGACGATTTCGAGTTTGTTCATTTGAACGGTCACCTCCGTAAATTATTATTATTATTATCATTATTATTATATATACGGACCGAGGTCCTTTTATACAGAAGTCTACAGACGTTTTGTAGAACAGATAAAAACAAATAGAAAATAACAAAATATTATTCCAGTTTAAAGAAAATTAATAACATACATAGTTAAAAGATTCTGTTCGCGAGTTTGACTCGAAGTTATAGTACAAAGGATTTTAAAATATATTTTACCCTCGAATACAATATTTTACCTCGGATTTCTTTGTCGCGAAATTATCTGATTTTGGAGCTTATTTCTAAGTATCCTTAGCATTGCTTACAAGTTCTATTAGAAATTAAATGTCGTTCAGTTACGTGATGAAAAGTTTCATTAGTCAAGCTTCGATAAAAACAAACGTATACAGTGGATCGAAATGTTACAAAGGAAACTGATACGACTGAAGCGTGTTGGTACAATTTAGTTTTTATTGGCGCAATTTCGTGCCACGATTTATCTGAAAAATTCGTGATTTAGTAAAAACCGAAAATTCAAAAGGGATACATTTCCATCGAATTTCTGCTCGCTGCAATCGCTTGACCAGACAGCGGATTTTACGCATTTATGACAAAAAATGGTTGGGTGTTATTGAAAACAGTAATCGCGTCAGAAGAATTTCAAACATACTGTTATGTTATATTCAACCTATTCGTTTTCGCTCTAGTTTGTTGCAATTCAAGGTAGGAAATGTTCGCATAAAGATCCACAGTCTAATGATGACATAACACGTACGAAATTCATTACTCTCGTGCCGAACGAGTAGAAAAAAAAGTCGTCTACTATCCCCGTCAGCGTATCTAACATTTTCAAAACGGTTCCGGCTCATTTAGAAGCGTAAACACCCGGGAGCAATCTATAACGAATTTATCGTGGAATCGGCGATATTAACGCAGCGCGTATGGAATATTCTCCCGTAATTAATAAATTAGCGAAGTCGAAAATAGTCATTATTCGGGTCACGGAGCATACGAAATTTATAAGCGGGCGTATTCGTTGATTTATATAAATTGTTCGAGCGTGTCGAATAAATTTCTGTTCGCGTTACCGTGCCAGGGCCGATTCGGCCACGGCGCGACGCGCTGCCTCCGGAATCGTAAAGAACAATTTTCGTTAATTGCAAATCAGCACGCGGTGTCGTCATAATCCCGTTATTAGAACGCGGGAGCGGTGTAAGTGTGCAGCCACGCCGGCTGACAATAATTCTTTTCGGTTTGTTCAATGTACTCTTTCGAACAGTCGTCGTACGTCGTCGAATCGTGCCCTGCAATCCGTGTTCCGCGTTTTATAATATATCTATACATCTCGCGCGCATGTGTATTACACTTACACGCGTGTGTAGGCGCGTACGTGCGCTCGCGAGTGTGTGTGCAGTATATTTAGTAGTATATTTCAAAGCTGGATGCTGTAGATAATCCGCGCCGTCGGCAGAATCAGGCCAGAGAAATTACCGGCCTCCGCGATTTCCCACGCAGCTCGCCTTGCCCGACCGCGAGGGAAGTGTTTTTAGAGAACACAGGCTTGTAAGGGTGGGAGAGATTTCTGATCGAGATTAAACACCAATCGTATCGGACCTCGATACAATACCGTTAACGTGTAAAGTATTTGTTGGTTTCAGCCCCGATATACGAATTACGTCCGATCTCCTCACTGCTGATGGATGTATCACCATTAGGGTGGCTCATATTATCGACTCTTCAATTTGTTTTACGGCACCCCCTCAAATACTATTTAATATCTTAGATTTTATTTCGCTTAAAGAAAATAGTATTTTAAATAAGATATACAATTTCGAAAATAAACTATTTCTATTTTAACAATCTGAACATCGAAATAACATAATTCTATTTCAACAATCTGATACCCAAAATAAAATATTTTACTTATTGCATTGTTATAATACTCTGAGAAACCGCATAAACTTACAGTCTATCTTATCGTTAAGAAACGATTTACACCCATAAATGTATTGAATCCGAACCATTATTTTCAGCAATAATATTTAGAATTGAAATTGAAAATAAAGACACAATACAAATATTTTCAATATTATTAAAATAAACACTATTTTCAAAAAAATTACTGCCTCGAATAAAATATTTTATTTTCAAAGTTGTACACATACACTTTAAAGTAAATAGGATTATTTACTATTTACTATTTAAAATACTATTTTCCCCAGCTCTGCCCTCAGGCTTGTTTCGAATAATTAAAAAAATATCTGTGCAAAATTTGAGCGTCCACAGATGACAGGAGAAAACGTATTATCGAGTAAGTTGGTCTGATTTTGTGCGTCTTGTACGGGCATCGGCGTGACAGCGGAAATTTTGAGAATCGAACCGCGAACGCAATTGCAAATGCGGTGGCCGGGCAAGTTCAAAGTTATCCGGGATTTGGAAATTATGGGTTCGCAGCGGTGGCAAATGAAATTAATTTCTGGCAGGGCAGGAGATTGTTGGGTAGATAGGTAACGCTGTCACTTGTGAGTTATTATCACGTACGGGGGCGCGTCTATGCATTCACCGTGAAAGACGTCGCCAGCGTAACTGCATCTGTGACTGACGTCGCCCGTGGAAACCGTGGAAATGCTTCGGTGCAGTTACGGTGATTGCGCGTTGTTATAGTCGGCCGAAAAAGATTAACTGCAGACACGGTTGTCTGCGACGGTGCGTGCGGTTTTCGAAGAGTTGCGATTCGTCAGGAACGCGGGCCATTTTCGCGAGCCGTGTAAGATTGAATTCTGTAATTTGCACGTTTGCGCGAAATCATTTCCATTTCGGCGGGACTCGGCCCGAAACGGTTTAATATTTATACTGCTCGCGAGATATTTACATGCAACCAATTGCAGACTTTTCCAGAGCGCTGTAATTAGACGGGGAGTTTTCATTCTCGACAACAGACTGCTGTTTCTTACCCGAATTGAAAATTTCATGCGAATTTATTTTGCGGTACAGTGAAGCCGAAATAAAACGGTTACAACATTTGTGTTTTTTTTTTTGTGTCTCTCTATTCGATGGTGCAGTTATTCGATTCTTGAATACAATGATAACCGAACTGCGGAAATAGAAAGCAAATTGGATGTTAATACTTTCCTTAATGATTTTAAGAGAGGAGAGATCATATAATGACATCTTTCCAATAATTTTGAGTTCCATCTTCTCAATTTTCCTATAAATGCATAAACAGCCGCAGTCTAATAATAACTGTAACTCCGAACAAACGTTGGTGTCTTAAGCTTACTCCGCTTTCGGAGAATTCTAAGATTTCTGTGTACGTTGTCCAGTCGACTATGGTATTCTCGTAAGAACGATGACGTATACATAGACAGGATAATAAAAATGAATGCTTTTGTCACCCCATCGGCTGCCAAAGAAATCTCTCCTGTTTTAAGGCATGTTCCATTCTTCGAATCGCCAGCGAATATATTAATTCTGCGAACGACTGGCAGGTGGTTCTTTTACTCGGGGCATCGTGGTCGTTGAAAGCGTCTAATTTCACAGACACTTCAATTATTAACGCGGTGTGTCAACATTGTCGTGCAGCGAGGAACCTCGGAATGCCAGAAATCCCTTTCTTAACACGTGGCACATGCGATGAGTAATTAACGTACAATGCAAAGTCTGTTCCGCGGAACTGCAGGGATTTAATTACGAAAAATTGTGTGCGAAGGAGGAGCGCAAAGAAAAATGTCTTGCACGCTGTGTAATTTAATTGAAATGGCGATGGGATGGAGACGTTCGTGCGGAATGAGTGTGTCTGGGCCTGATAAGTCCAGATTCCTGAGCGCTCTCAATATAGAAAATTGTGTTTCTATGATTATACATATGGTTTTTTGAGAAATTGATTAACCACCTTTCGAGTTTTTGAACGTTTTACCGACAAAGCGCACGATTAATGCTTGCCTTTTTACATTCTGAATAAATACTCTTTAATAATTACGAACGGAATTGAAAGAACTTTTAAGTTAATCGATTTGGCAAACGAGCGAATCACGTATCGCTTTATGAAACTGGAGTTATTAAGTGAACGATACTAGGTAGAATGGAATATATTATAATACTATTCGAAATTAGTAACACCCCCTAAATCACTATTACCGATAGTACTGGTATAAAATTTATACTATAAATTACACTCTACTTCATCATTTAACATTTCTAACAGAGTTGTGCTAATTCAATTACATTGTAATTCAATTACACAATTGAATTACATTGTATTTCAATTAAATAGTAATTCAACTACGTCGTAACTGAATTACATAATTCGAAACTTTCAATTAATTCAATTACCAAGAATTTTAATCAGATGTGTAATTGAAATACAATATAATTAATATACAGCTCTCCAAATTATAGCCCAGAACTTTGAAGAAGTGCTATATATTTTTATGTTTTTCTTTCATATACTTGTTTGTTGTCTATGCGGCGTAGTTTCTATCCCTCGTCCTCCTTCATAATACGTATATAACGCTATTTTATAATTGTACTCCAATTGCAATTACGAATTACACTGTAATTTAATCGAATGAAGATATGAATTATAAATTACAATATGACTGAATTACGGCTGAGAATTATGAGAATGCGGCTATTGTAAATTTATGAAAAAAAATGATTGCTTGAAATATAAAACAGTGGAAGGTCAGAAAAGTTCGAGAATATTGTTGTATTCCTCCCGATTTATTAATGTTAATAAAGAAATGGATCATTTCTATCTAGAAAATACGTTCCAGAAAATTTTGATTCTGCATGAAGATTATTTGCAGTCTGCTCATAACCTTATCTGCGCCATTTTTGCACGACACCCGATCTCAATCCTAGAATTTCTGAACGAGTTACGGCGCTTATTTTAATTTTTATTTAGTATTATACACATTAAACGTAAGTCGCGATAATCATTATGAAAGTGAAGTCTAGCGCAAGGGGTTCACCTGACAGAGATCGCGTGAGTGGTTGTCACGTTGCTGGTGACGCACGTTGGTTTTATTTGGGACTTAATTAAGGAACAAGATAAGTGCACAAATATATTTCATTTGCACTTGTGTGAACAAATGTATCGCGGGAACGTGTTAATAGGCAATAACGTTTTGTTACCCGGCTCTGGTATTTGATGTTCTATTGTGCGCGCGTGATATATTCTTGATTAAAGTGCATAAAATAACCTACATACATTTTTATTGTACAGAGTGGTTCGCCTAACTCGAGCACGTTAAATTGTATCTCGTCCACCGTTGACAATAAAACATGATTTGACTTAATCCTTTCAGTCATGACGCCCTCATATATATCGTATATTAAAAGTATGGTTGTAAATGATCTTTTTACCGATTATTTTATATAAGCGACGCCCTAAAATTAGAATACAATGATCAGAATTTAAACTGTAACTGTGATTATATACTAAATAATTTGAATAAATGCGAAAGTTAAGTAAAAATTTTTTAGTGTCCAGAATTTTTTTCAATTCCACTAGTGTATAAGCAAGAAGAAGTATAATTTATTAACTTTTTTATTTATAATTTATTAACTAGCTGATTTATTAACTAACTGATCGGTTTTATATTTTCCATATCACAATTATTGCAATTATGAAGTTGCTTACATCGAAATTCTTTATCCACGCACACATTGTTATAAAAATTGCACAGAATCTAAATAAATAGAATCTTGTCGTTTTTGTAAGCAAAAACATGTGACACACGTTTAGAGTTCGGTGTGTTTAGTGTTAATTTCGGTCTGTAGATTAGCGAGTTTTACGCCTCTAACCGTGTCCGGTATCGTTCGGCGGAGATGAACCGGCCTCGGACACGGTGGAACGTGTCCGGGGCTGTTATTAACCGCGTGGCCCGTCCGAGTTATGTAAATAGAGGAAACAACGTTCACGCGGTCCGCGGGTAAAATGTTTAGCAAACAATAAATGATGAAGGGCACGCGGTGGCGCGGGATCGTTAGGTGTATCGGTCACAGTGGGAACTTTTAGCAAACAATAAATACTACGAATCCTGGTTGTGCCAGTTCCGTTGGTTCTTCCGTGCGTCCCCGGCGGACACCACAATCGACTATTATTCGCATCAGAGGGAAGGATATCTGCGCGGCTAATCTACGTATAAAACCCAGTGACACCAACGGCGTGGAGCGGCACGGCGCAGCGAAAGAGGAGGGGGCTAGGTGTATTTTAATGTGGCAGAAACGGCAGTTTAATCTGTTTACCCGCGTAGACCGCATACCAGTGATTCACCGTAAGCACGGCACGCACTTATGGCAAACACGTACCGTATACGGATCGACGATTATCGCGATGCGACTGCGGTTGCGGCGTCGGCAGCGGACCCGTCTCAGTTAAGAAATAAATCAGGCCAACAGTTTGGCATTAATTGAGCTGCATTGTATAACAGCCGCGCCGGTGAAATACGCCGCAGCATCGATTTACGATAGATAAAACGTACTTTATGGGGATGTTTCCGAAGGCAGCCAAGTTGTTTACAGCTCTCGCGGCGCGCTACGATTCACCGAGGATGAAGCGAAACGCCGCTCCGCGCGCCGCGTCGGTGTGAAGGAGGAACACGAGCAAAAAGAACACCGAGGGCCTCGGAGAAAGTGGAGTAGACGTGGAAGAAAAGCACCAGACCCGGTTACATCATTTACATTCACGCCGGAATCACCTCTTTTGATTTTTCACCCCATCCGCCGTCGGATTTTTCGACCACGCACGCCGCACACACGTGGTCCGCTTCTATAAAATAGCTCGAAGTAATTCAACAATTTTCCTGTCATTAAATGCGTTCAGACTTGATGTTTTTATACCCTGATACATGATTGAGATGGACTGAAAAGGGCACAGATCTGATCTCATTCGGTAAATAAATAATTGTGCCACCGTAACGCCACGCTTTAAAAGAATATTTTCTTGCCAATTAAGAAACGATTTTTACTGTTCAGGCGTTTATCTGTTTCTACTAAAAAAACTTTTATGCTTTTATCCCCTATTTATGTCGTAATTACATTATCACATAAAATAATACTCGATATTCTTAATGCTGTACCTGTGGTTAAGTATATCAAAATGTTTCCATTATTACGGTAAGCAAATACAACTGTTGTGATGGATTCAAAATTTTTCCTAATAAAAAATGTATTCTAATGGATGTAAAAAAATGGATTCTAATAAAAAAAAAAGAAAGGATGGTGGTAGAATATATTGAACGCGAACGTGTGCTTCAAGGTCGGAACTTCAGCCTTCCTTCGTCCATACATCGAACTCGTATATCATATAAGTAATTAACACCACCCATAATTACTGTGTAAGGAATGCGAATAAATCTAAAGGAACAGATGAGTACATTCTGATAGGTTGTAACCGGATCCATTTGTACCTCTCCGTTAGATTTATAAAATGATCGTTTAATTATTGTACGTAGTGACCTCTTACCAAACGTAGTTCAATAGAATATGAAGTAGACGCGGATAGTCATAGCCAGACACAACTAGTATCGAAATTCCAATGTTACGAATCAATACAGTAACATTATTATACAATAAATTATCAAATAAAAATAATAATTTTCTTATCTTGATAATATAATAGTAAAACAGAGACTCTTACATATTTCGGAAAAATTAAAAAATTAGTTTCAATCAAAATTAAAATTGTATTTTATTTTATTTTTTAACATGATACTTTTCTAAAATATTGCTTGCTTATTATTAAATACTATTATTATTAAAAAGTCAATAATTTTTCCATTTTTATATTTTATTTTGAAGCATAGTATTTTTGTCTTTAATAATTTTAATAAATCGTAAACGATACATTAATGTCCTTGAACTGTGTGTTTTAAGTATTTTATGTTCTTAAAAATTTTTGGCATAAATGCATAAAGTCTGCAGTCTAGGATTAAACATTGTCAGGGAATGCTAGCTGTACACATTCTTCGGAAGCTCGTTTGAGAGCATTTTGTTTGTCTTTTACGAAATGGCCGTTGAAATTGTACACTTTAGCAACTTTCCGTGAACATTTCACTTTATCGAATTGCATGAAAGACACGGCTTTATCTCATCGCTATTTAAAACTGCTCCTGATAATTTTCAAGTCGTCTCAGTACCTCGTAAAAATGCGACTTACGACGTTAGTCCGCCGTCGTTATGCCACTCTTATCCCTGTTTTATCTTCCTCGCTGCGGGCATCCCCGACAGTAAAGATCCACCCTTATCCCGGTACTTGTCCTATGACGATCGAGAAATTTTCTTACAAATACCGTGCTATTAAACGAAACCTCCTCATTGGGTATTTCCTCTCTTCGTCACGTTCCATAGATCAAATATAAATTCGTTTGGAAGAACTGCATTTTTATTCAATTATACTTTTCTGATCCATTTCTTCTCTTGTTCATTCCTCTTTGTCGATATATTTGTAATTATTTGCTTAAACACTATTCTACATTTTAATTAATATGGAATTTTTTTTACTCTCATGATACATTTTATTTAATATACTATTACTTTTTTACTCAGGTTATAATTTTTATTGAATATTAAATTATCAATTTACTTACATTGTATTTTTATTTAATGTGCAATTATTTCAAACAAAATTTGTATTTTCAATTTAGGTAATTTATCTAATTATATTTTCTAATATTTTTCTATCATTTATCTATAATATTTTCTAATCTAATTTAACTTATTTAATTATAAATCTTCATGCATTCTACATATTTCTTAAAATCAATGCAGACAATTTTTATTTTGCATAAAGATTTGCAGGCTACTAATTAGCATACGTCTAATTCGACGTCGATCTTTTTTCCGTTCAAAAAGAAATAACAAAACGATTTTGAGGAACAATTTTATTCTATTTCAACCCAATAAAGAGCAATAATTATTTATTCCTTATTTTGATTCAAATCAAATTTTATTCGAATAATGGTCAACACTGCTTCGACGTCGATTTGTTTTCCGTCGAAAAAGAGAAAAACGATTTCGAGTGAGGATTTTATTCTATTCCGACCCAGTTTTGAATTGACAGGACACGCACGTGCGTCTGGTGCACGTGCACAAATGCAGTTTAATGGTTCGCGGCTAGACTTGTTTACGACGCCGTTGTTCGCTCAGTATTCTGGCGGGTATCAGTTTAAAAGCCGATTCACACTTTACCGCAGCGCAGGGCGGTTTATTGCTTCCATATATCCTTAGGTAACTGTTCATTCATGTAGTGTCGCTCGGTGAAATACAGCGCTCCCTTTCATAACATGTGTTTCAATTGTGCACTCGAAACAATTTTTCAGATCTATCGTCATTCACTAAAACCTGACGTAAACAGGCATGAAAGATTGGTGTGTGATTCGAGCCAACGCGTGTCCCGATACAGATATCATGCGACTCTCTTTGAACGGATTGAATTCACCGACAATTTGTACGGGAGCAATTCACCTGGATTTATGTGCTGCTACCATTCTCGCAGTGCTAACCTCTTCAGGCATGCATTTTTTTTCAACTCAACCGAAAAATGACTGCTGAAAATATTCTCTGTGCTTGCATACTAATTTTTATCGTCGAGAGACTCTGACAGTGAACCGTTCTCCAACAAATATTCATTTTTCTTGATACAGAATAATTTATAATTTAAAAAGTTCATCGTGCCTTGTGTGTCATTGTCTTTGAAGAGGTTGAGTATAAAACGCTATCTTGATTGTTCTGATTATTATTTGCGTTTCCATCGTTGAGAAATTATTGTTATGAATAGATCTGCAACAGACTTTTGCAATAATTAAGCTAGTTCTTCATTTTTGTTGTATAAAATAACCAAATCGTAGAGATTAGTCTCTTCAAATTTATAGTAGATGCATTCGGAAAAAAATATTTTGTATTGGGTTGGCAAGAAAGTAATTTCGGTATTTTAAGGTGAAATGAAACCGTATTTCTTTATTCAAACGATGAACTTTCATCAATAAAATATTTTCTTATTTATTCTTTTTGTGTGGCAAAAGATCATCGAACAAAGGGGAAAATATCTTATTCGTTAAAGTTCATTGCTTGAATAAAAAAATTGGTCTCCATTTCACCTTAACCCTTCACTGCATGATTTTTTTAATTGGGATGAAAAAATTGAAAGAAGCAGTTTTTGTGTTTTTATATATTTGAGGGAAAAATATTAAAAAAAATTAAAACAACGTTTTCAGAAAAAGTAATAAAACACATTATAGTAGGAAGGATTAAAATACAGAAATTATTTTCTTGCCAACCCAATAATGTTCGACCAAGATCGTGTCCTCAGTTTTTCGCCTGCCATATCATGCACACATATCTTAGACAATAATGAATAATGGTCTTGCGAAAGTAGAAGCTTCGAGCTTTAAAATGAGTCCAAATTTGTTATAGCACTATTCTGTTTTAAATAAAATTACTGTAGATAAAACGTTGGCAATTTCTAGAAAATCGGAAATTTGGTTTTCAAATACTTTTTGGATCCACTGTACGTCTGACGAATAGAATAAATCGCCAACTTTAATGAAACGCGCTTGCAGGGAATTCTTGATTGCATGAAAGAGAAATCTTTTCCATTTACTCCGAAGAAAAATATTATCTGGATTACCAAGGTATAAAATTAACGCTTTCCTGAGTCATTACGACGCATTTAGATAATATCCGTTGCTCTTTTCTGCAGCTTTGATGCCGTTTTCTTTATCTCCCGCCTTCCCCGAGCATTACAGATCCGTGTTAATAAAAATCGTTATCAGAAATGTTCTTTTCAGTGATCCCCGAGTCAACGCTGTTCAGGTCTAGATAATTCAGCTCTAAATTTAAATACAAGTGTTTATTTGGTTATGTATTAGAGGTTGCTTGATAACCTCCGGGGCTACCGTACCTCTTAATGGATTCTTTAATGCTGTCAAGCTCGAGACGCAAGAACTCCCGTATCACGAAACCGACTAATGTATTTACCTTTGCCACGCGACACGGTTCACAATCAAATTCGTAATTTTGATTTATAACTCTTATCATTTTATGTGCCGTGCATACTGGGCTACTTATTTGCGCTGTTAAAATCACGATACCCGACAGCGGCGGCTGCACAGCGCGGCTACGAAAATATGAGCTGCTTCGAATCACACGATTTTTACTTTCGCCTATGACTATGGCTTTTCATGGAAGACTATGTATGCAACAGTACCGCAACCGTTGCGAAACACATAACCTCCGATCGACTCTTATCGGTGAGGGAATTCCCGATGTGTTCGAGAGACATTTTAATCGGAATTAATACTGATTATTCGAAGCGAGTGGGTAATCAATAGACTGCGGATTTTCTGCATTTATGGCAAAAATGTGTTGGTACAGTTTAACATGGTGGAAAGATTAAAAGAATTTCAGGATCTCAATACTATATTATTTTGAACCTTTTTCACGGGTGTTCTCGTTTCCAACGATCTAAATATCAATTTTATTTCATTGTCTTCGAGTATATAGGTGTTCTCAGAAAGGAGTAAAATTGAACCTGTAAAATTACCTAATATTGGAAAAATGTTTAAAATCATTAAAGACCGACAGAAAATTTTTAAAGAAATTCTGTTTGTACTTTTATGTTTCGTTTAAGAAAGCATACAACTGTTTCTGTGAAATTTTTATGGGAAGAGAAGGTGCCCTACAGAGTGTCTCAAAAATGTTTCGAACATTTTCGTATAGGAAAAAGTTACTTCAAACCACCTCAGGAATCATCACTTTCAAGGAAGCACAACGTTTTTGGGACACCCTGCATAATGTCTACAAAATCCACAAAACATATATTTAAAATTTTCTTTTGTTAAGGGCCCAAATAAAAAAGTTTTAAAAAATGCCTTTTTTATTTTTGTATGTAACCTTGTAAATTACGATTTTTGGAAAATCTTTTTGGATATCATGTCATAAAGCAAAATGCTTCTAATTGATTATAAAAAATCATTGTACTCATCTGTTCTCCTTATTGGGCAATACAATGAATAGTTTCATACGCAACCACCGTGTTTAAATACACAAACGTGGAGTTTACTATTTTTCTTTAGTAAATTTAATATTTATTCTCGAATAAATATAAACTTACCGCATAAGGTATTCACATGGTTGTTTTCGACGGTGTTCTTGCCAGGCGAAATATCGAGAAAATATTTGAAATTCAAATTGTAGTGGCATCCTGTTAAAAAGATAGTAGATTATTCATTGGCATATTAAACTCGATAATTCATATACGTATATATCGAAAACAAATCTTTGATCACTTCTCATTGCAAAATTCATACATCGTTGACAAGTTATGTACTGATTCCATCATGAATAAAAAGTGTTAACAGGCGGCTGTAATAAATTCCCCGGGATCTATTGGAATAGAAGAGTATCGAACACAATGGAGCGCATAAATTTCTTTATCAAATGGCGTTTACGTGTAACTTTTTCGTTCCTCGGGTAATTACTCAAGGTACGAACGGCACGTATCACGCCGTTATCCTTTATCACTTCCACCGATAAAAGGGAACTTACGAGGCGGCTGCCACCTGCTTGTCCCATTCTTCCATACAAAGAAATTATGTGTATACATATATATTTAAGTCGCATCGTATGTACATTAGCATTCATAAGTCGACTGCACCAATTTATGCGACAGAGAATCTCCGACATGTAATTTACAGAGATTGAAATTAAACCGTTTATACACTTCTTTCTCTCGGTATACCCTCCGTAATATTTATGTGTGAATAATAAAGCATTTGATTCACATTTGAAATGAATGAAATGCTTGGGCTCATTTTAAAGCTTTCGCATAGCAGTGTTCCTCTAAATTTTATCTCATTTTTATGACAGAAATGCGTCCCAAATATGCAAAACAGTACATTTAAAAAGTTCAATATTAATTCCTAATTAAACCTCTTAATTAAAATTCGTGATTAAACTTTGTACCGTTTCCATTATATGTACTTAAAGAAATCAATTCAGTCGTTTCCTATAAAGCGTTTTTATAATTTCAGTAATTGTGAGATATGAAACCGGTCTAACCGTTTGACTAGGCTAGTGTTAAGAGTACGGTTGTATTAATTTCAACTGATTCAAATGATTAAGGAAATAAATGGATACATATGTAGCTTCTGTATCCTCCAATTAACAGAAATAATTATTATTTCAAAGTGGTAGATAGTTTGCGTAAATAACTATTTCAATAAAAATTTAAATAACAAGTAAAAAATAATAAAGTTAATTGTTATTTACAAATATACAATTTCAATTATTTTATTTGTATTGACAAATAAATTCACAGTCTGTGTGTACACAGTTTTCTTTTAAATGCATAAAATCCACCAGTGATAAAATCGCGCCAGCGACAAGGATAAATGTAAAAATCGGGACGTAACCTTTTATCTGCCATTTAAGTAACATTCTGTATGAAATGAGCAAGAAACCAGATACTTTTGAGTGCTAGTGTACGCGCGTACACTCGGAGCGTGTTATATGCGCGCGAGTGTATGAGAGGTCTGCATGTATGCATAAGCGCGGTGCACGTGGTGCGACGGCAAATCGTAATGCTGTAATAATGGATGCACTACCAGCAACAGTTGTCCAGTAGCACGGGGGAACGTAGACAGAGATATGGAGATTGAGAAGAACGAGCCAGACGGAGAACAGGGAACGAAATAAGTAGCAAGAGAAGTAGCTGCTCGTGCGTGTTTCACACTTTCGAGCGAGAACTTTGCCGTCTAAATGTTTGGGCTTCCTTAAGAAGTGACGCGAGCACTGCTTTATTTTACACCCTCAAGCAGAAGCCAGAACGGTGTGAAATAAACTAGTTGTCCCCGTCACTGTGTTTATTCATCCGAAATAGAAAATTACGGAATTACTCGTTGCCTCGTTGCTTATGAAAGCGTTATGAACCGCGTCTACTCGGAACTGTATTAAATTCGTGAATCCATCAGAATTTTATGGAAAACAGTGTTAACCCTTTGCACTCCTTTGCACTCCTTTGTCGAGTGCGACTCGACATTAGAGAAAGACAAATAAAAACTGTTTATATGTATTTGGTTCTTCCTTTATTTACTTAATTGTCTTATTTCTTAGTTAAGAGCAAATGTAAGTTCCACAAATATAAATTACAAAACAAAGTTTGAGAGCTATACAGTGACACCCATTAAAAAAGCGATAACTTTTTTAAATGTTGGACTATACGATTCAAACTTTTTTGGGACGCTAGAGACATTTTTTCGAAAATTGCAATTGATCGGAATAGTAGAGAAAAATACTTACTAAGAGTTGCATTGTACAATTAGTACTTTTGTTAAGTTATTAAGTTATTAATACTTTTAAAAAGTACTTTTTTAAATCTAAGAATTCTTACATCTTTCAATGTCTGAATCAAGAATCAAGAATTACCAAAAAACTTGTTTCCAATATTAAAAGTGCTGGAAAATAAAAACTATGTTAAAAACGTTATTAATTGATCATGCATGGTGCTAAAGATTAAATATACACAAATTATTTGGAGGAATTGAAGCGGAAAGAGTCTCTACACTTAAGAACTTGAAATAGCTGGCGCTTCCAATGTTTTGTTACGTGCTACACAATGTTCTGTTTATGGTAGTCTGTAGTCTGTAGTACCTGTACTTAATCCGAGAGTGATATTCAACTCACTGTTAATGAGCTAATTAAGATTTAGGGAGCGTTTGGGGTTAGTGGGTAATTAAGTTTTCATTCCCCTTTAATACTGTCTTCCCCTTAAACGCGTTCGACGTAAAATTTTACGCATCCTGTGGTACTTGTAAGCCTTACACCGTTGACGAAACCAGAAATTCAACGATACTCCTTTTTTTCTTTCAAGAAATTCAATGGGTTAAAAATAATCGAATAATTTTCTAATACATGCATAATATGTGCGTGAATGCATAAAATCCACAGGCTAATAATAATTCACATATAATATTTTATAGAAAATTTTCATATTCAGCGACGTTGAACTTTATAGTTGCAACGCATAATTTTATGCCTCAAATGTAAATTAATCTTTACATTTTAATAAAAACGCGGACTCGACAGAAAATCGATTATCTCGAAAACAAAGGCTCTCATATGAAAAAATTTCGTTGTACATTTTCGACTTATTTTTTTATGTAGAACCACCCTATTTCCGCTCTCCCCTTGCAATGAAATTATTCGGCAGTGCTAATGGTTGTTATACGAATGGGTACATAGAATCGCTCTTACTTATCGCATTTTATTATGCTCATTTGCGTTTCTGAATTTCGTGGCCGGGGATTGTCTTTGATCTAGTTCCCGCGGAAGAGAGATTAGCAGGTATTAACTTGTGGTTAACGCATTTTTACGCCATTTTGGATCGCTTTGCGGCCCCTCCTTATCGCGATGTAAATGCCAGGTACGTCGCGGCTTTATCGTTCGGCCCTGTTATCATCGTATTCCATCGTTTTATAGGAGTACGCAAACACTTTATTCAGCTCGCATGAGAGTGACAAATGTACCCACGCCGCTGCACCGTCAGGTGGTTTTATTCGGGTGATTACAGCGCGATCGAAGTAACGCGCTTTATTATTATGTGTCGCACACGGTTTGCCCCGGCGTTTTATGCCTGTAAAACACGTAGCCGTTATCGCGACGGAGCATCGTTCGATCTTTGGAAACACGACGGGCTTTCCGGTTTTTCTTGAACGCGAAATTGCTGCTCGAATTTTCGTCTAACAGTTCTCACATCACAATAGAATATTTTCGTAATTTCGCTTATTTCTTTGCCACAAGAAATAAGCAAATTTTGCCCTGATTAAATTTGTACAATTCAATGAGAATGCATTCTCGTTGGCGAGGCGAACTAAATTGTCAATCATTCTCATATTTTTATAATCTCGGCATTTGATAAACTTTCCTTCATAAATAGTAAGAATAAGACCATTTTTCTTCAATCTCGATCACCAAAAGATATACGGTGACTCACATTAATATTCGGACGCTCTCAGAAAAACGATAACTTTGCTAATATTGGACTATGCGATTTGAACTTTTTCGGGAAGCTAGAGCAATTAGTTTACTACAAGATGTGGTAAGAAATTATTTCAAAAATTGCATTTGGTTGGAATTGTAGAGAAAATACTAAAAGTTGCATTTTACAACTGTTCAAACTTGTACAAACTGTACAATTTGAGAACTTGCAGTTTTTTCAAAATTTTTGATCACGTTGCGTAGCAAACCAATTGTCCTAATTTCTCAAAAAATGTCAAGTGGTATATTCTAATATTAAAAAAGTTATGGTGTTTTTAAGACTGTCCGATTACTAGTGGGAGTCACTGTGTATAGAGCTTATTATCTTTTACGGACCCACAGGTAGGACACCTTGTATGTGCGAGAATATTCTTCAGACGAGCATCGTAATCGTAAGTGTGTCAATTTATTGTTCACTATAGCTAACCCTCACAAAGTGGATGCTTTTGACGATTTTATGGCTGCCATGGCTAGATCCATTTAAATTTTTACTCGCCGATTTCATTGTATAGTAGACTCCTATAACGCGATAAGAAACAGGTTAAAAAGATTGTATTTATATATTGTATATACTTTTTATGAGACAGTGAATGTACTTCAGGTCATCGGATAACGCGATCAAAAAATTCTTTAAAAAGGATGCACAAAATGCTCGATCGTGACTAAGCCCCTTTAGAGTTATTAAGAAATTTCATTCGTCAAATTTTTCAGTGAAATGCACTTGATGTGAGTATTGTTCTCAATGATTGTGTTGTAGCACAATAAAGTTGGAAATTGTATTAAGAGTTTATTGTTAGTCCTCGACTAAACTGGCCATTGCTGTTGAATAATTATTTAACAGTTGGTTTCCCTTCAAACGGTTCCATATATTTTTAACGAAAAAAAATTGTGAAGTTCAAATCAAGGTGACAAATAATGAAAGAAAAAGCGTGGCATTTGCAAATCTTTGGTCATTCACCCAGGAAAAAATTTCAAAAGCCTTTCTGCGAAGTCAGTGTAATGAACTTCAAGGACTTTCTTCAGGGGCTTCGATCAAACAGAAAATTTCAGATAAACTTATGTACGTCCAAGGCAAACCACAGACCGAGCATTCGGCTGTCCGCAAGCGACTGTTTTATTACGCTGATACATTTGGTATGCAACGCGCGATGCGCCAACTGTGTTTTACTGCGTCACAGATCGTGTTTTTAACCGACAGTGTGGACTTCCCCGGTTTATATTTTCCTCGACGGCGGCCGTGACATTAACGTTCTCGCAGCAGTCGATTCGGATCAGTATAAAAGCCGCGCACCGTGGTAACCAGGCGTAGTCACTGTTCAAATTTTCAGCGAGATGAGAGTCCTGCTCGGATCGACAGTCTTCGCGGCTTTACTGGTATCTTGCTTCGCAGCCTGTCTTCCAGGATTGAATGGCCTGGACGACTGGTACCAGTGCGAAGCACTGAACGACTTGGCAAACGTAAGTTTCGTTGTTCTAATTCCAATGTTCAATTCAATTTTGTTTTCAAAACAAAAAAGTGTGTTCACTTTCCCACCCGTTGCATAGTGTACAAAACTTTTTTTTAGAAAAACGCACAATGGATTGCGAAAGTAGAAGGTTCAAGCTTTAAAATGAGACCAAATTTGAACGAAAATTTTGCGAACATTTATCTTTTGATATGTGTAAGAGAAACTTGTAAGTTTGTAAGGAGCCATATGTCGCAAACAAATTGAGATTAAGATTATTTATTATTTGGATTGAGGTGGAAATCAAATAAATAGTTTTTGGTCTTCTCATTTTGTAAATGTATACATTGAAGACGTGCGCGTTTTTCCTGCTATAGCAACCTGTGGAAGGGCCTAGCTGCCTATAAAAAAATAAAATTTAATTTATTAATTGTCAATACAAATAATAATTGGAATTGTATTTGTAAATAACAATTAACTGTATTATTTTAAATAATTCATTTAGACTTGCTCAAATAATAAATAACTTGTTATTTAAATTTTTATTTAAATAAATTGATTTATTGCCCAACGCTGGGTGGACTGTAGAATATAGTAGACTTTTGTCTATACGCATAACTCCACACAATTAAATTTTGCAAAATCTTTAAAAGCTTATATCTCAATAACTATTTGTCTGCGACACGTGGCTTCTTCCAAACTTTTTCACTTCTGGATGAGTGGAAGGTGTTGATTTAAAAAACAACTTCACCAACAATTTTCTTTCTTATAAACAATTTTGCGGCAGGTTTCCCTTACAAATGTCCACCGATCCAGAGGTGTAGATTCATCCCTAGAACGGATGACCATTGCTTTCCATACACCCTGTACATTGCGATTAAAAGCTTCGATAAATAGTTACAGGTACCATCGACAGCGAAAGGAATCAGTATAACAAATTCGAATATCAGTCGAATAAAAACGGACGCGTTCAAGCAGTACTCGGGATCGTTGTTAGAATTGAACATAACCGGATGCGGAATCGAGGAGATAGAGCCCGACGCGTTTAGAGGTTTGGCGAAATTGCAAACGCTCGGTTTGGTGAATAATAAAATCCGGAAGATCGATGCCTCGTGGATCAGGGGATTGCCAAATCTGAAATCGTTGAGCATCTGGCGGAACCGTATCGTCGCCATAGACGACGAGTTTTACGAGCTGTTGCCCGAGCTGAAAGTTTGGGACGTAGCTTACAACGAGCTGAACGAGTGTCTGTCGCCGGCGTTGCTGAAGAAACTGACGAACCTCCGAAGAATCTTGATCGCTGGGAATCCGTGGTCTTATCGGTGTCGTTCGTCGATGACTTGGTACTTAGGCAGCAACCACATCCGTTTCATCAAGGACTGGAGCATCAGCGATTTGTTGATCGAGGAATGTATTGCTCACGAACCGGGCGCCGAGAACAACGACGCCATCTTGAATAAATGTGTGGATCGCAAGGTGGGCTCTTCGGATACGTTGCCGTACGATGTTGCTGGGTTGAACGAACAGGTCCGCGAACTGAGGAAGAGAGTTGCCGATCTGGAAGCTGACGTTTCGCCATTGAAAAAGTCGAACGTTTAATTGGGACACTGCGAGGTTTGGGAGGCCGGGGTCGAACGTGACAATTTTACTTTGGTCTACGATTACGCAGAAACTGTTGCATTTACAATAAAAATTTTACCTAGTTATTAGACATAACGTCTAATTAACCACGGTATTTTTGATTCGCAGCAAACGATGTTTGTACTATCAACGAAACATGGAGACCAGAGAAAATAATTTTCTTAGACATTAGTGAAATGTCTTCGTGGGCGCTTCACGCTTTTATTTATCGTCACTAATGTCTAAAAAAATAATTTTCTCCTTTTTAATGCATTTTAATATAAGCGTAGTTTTTAGAAAGCTTTTTTTACATACTTTTTAGTCTTTATCTTTCATAAAAGGGAAAAGGGTGTCAACCTACATTTACAATATTATTGAACGTCTAGGGGCCCGTTAAGTAAACTGAGCTCCTTTGCGAAGTGGGTCAGTGGAGTGGGGATAAGTCGGAGTGGGAACGCGTAGTGGGGATCGCTGAACGCGATGACGTACTACATACCGCTTCGCGGGGCGAGGTGTGACGGATAATATTTAAATATTTTTTTCTCCTAAACGCACAGTTTTTTTTATTAAATTTATTTTTTTCCAGTTCTGAGCTATGTTTAAAGTTTCAAATCTCTAGCTCATCGGGAAGTGGTTTAAAATACAATTTCAAGATTTGACGCATACAACAACGACAACTCGGCAAGCTAATATAAGCGTGGTAATAATAATAAAAAATGTCCAGCCCTAAGTCCCGAATGGGTACCCGGGAGCTCGGTTATGAACAGAAGGGTTAGAAATGCTCGAAAAGCGGACCGAGGCCGGTGACCGAGATCCGATCGCCGATTCAAGAATTCGCGTTGCGGGTCTCGTTAGCGAGTCGAATCCGACAGTGGTGATCGGGGGCGAGAGGGCTCGGAGGGGGGGGAGCGGGGGGCACACTTATCTGTGCACGTCGGCGGTGCCGGGTAAACGGTTTTCAACCGTGCAACAGACAGTTCCACACACATCGTGTCGGAACTGTCTACTCCCGGTTTCGTTGCTGGCCCGATATATATCCTCTTTTCTGCCGCGTCCGTCGTCTCCCGTCGCCCCCTGCTGCTCCTCCCCCCCTCGCCGCCTTTTCTCTCTCGCTCTCCCGCCCCCGAAGGGGCACCGGGTATTTTTTCGCGCGGCTCGCCGCCTCGAGCGGCATTATTAATGACCGCGGAAACCGCGTCAAAGATCTCACGAGCGAGCGTGTGCGAGCGAGCGAGCGAGCGAGCAAGCGGAGCGTGATCCGTCCGCGTGTGTACGATACGCATTTTTTTCCGCTGGGGCCCCCGCGTGATGAATGGCGGCTAACCGGAGTCGGAATGTTCTTGTCCCTCCGCGGTGTAGAATCGGCGAGATCCGTGGATGAGCTACTAGACGCATCGTGATTTAACGCGGTCCGGCGCGTATGACGTGCCATTGTGATTTAGGTGCTTAGATATTAACAGCTCCGCCGCGCAGGCGTCGCCGATGCCGATACACGCCGGGATCTCCTGGAACCAGCATTTCGCCGGGGAATTTTCACCGGGTATAGCTGATACACCGCGCCGCGCCGCGAAAGACTGCATCGCAAGCACCGTCCGTCACGCGTTCGATTCGCCTCGATGCGATCGACGTTATTAATGGAGAAATGATATCGGGCCACGATCTTTGGCTGTAATCGACCTGTTTGCTAATGTAGAACCGCCGACGGATTCGCTCCCGATCGGCGCTGCTCGATCAAACGCCCGATTATCTTCAAGAAGTCTCTTCAGCCCTTCAAGCCAACGAAATGCAAGAAAAGAAAAGTTTTGCTATAATGCAGGTGAATACAGTAATCGCTCTTCCGTTGTCCTGAATCGTGGGCACGATCGTTGTCCAGTGCCTACCCACACCACTGCCTGTCAACGAGAGGATTAGGACCGCGTGGATCTGGTCGCCAGATGTGTTCCAGGCGTGTCCAGACCAGCGTTACCATATTTTTATCCCTCTGTCCCTCCCGGCCCCTTACCCTTCCGCCTCTCGCCCAGTTTCGCAGCGTAGCTCGTCTTTGCACGTGGTTCGCGTCAGCGTCGCCACTGTCGCCAGCGTTAGTGGGAAGACGAGCTACGCTGCGAAACTGGGCGAGAGGCGGAAGGGTAAGGAGCCGGGACGGATAGAGGGATAAAAATATGGTAACGCTGGTCCAGACCCGCGCGGAACGGAGAACAATAGGAAAGGAATATGGCAAGGGAAAAAGCAGTTTTCTAAAGCCAGACAGTTGACTGCTTTTGTTTCATTAAAGACGTTTCACTAAAGACGCAGTCGTAAATCAAGAACAGTGTCCGGGCACGGTCGTTGTCCGCTCAAACCCCCGGCCTTTTGAACAATGAAGGAGCTTTTACTGTATCTTGAAGACGTCTCTTCAGGCCTTTCATTGCGAAGGGTGTGTATACACAGGGTCTCCACGCTGTTAAGTAGTCAGCCTTTCTCTTGCACACGGTTTAACGAGATGCAAGAAAAATTGAGATTATAAAAGTTTTGCTATAACGAAGGTAAATATTGTACCGGAACGCAGATCGCAGCGTGACTGGCAGGCGGCCGGACGACTGGATTCGTCGATCTGTCGAAGCCCGTCGGATTATCAATTGATATCGAACGGTACATGTAGCCGACATGCCACCGGTTGTTTCTATTTGTGTTTAATCATAGCGTGGCCTCAGCGTCGGGGAATTGTTTAGGGTACTATCCGTAGGTAGTCGGGATACCGGGCGCGCGAGCACGGTAGGCGCACGGTAGGCAAAGACCTTAGGAAAGGATATTGTTCCACCTCCTGCGCAGAGAGAAACTGCTTGGCCCGTGATTTATAGAGAGGATCTCTCGTGCCTCGTGCTGCACTGCACCGCGTCGTCGTTCAGATCCTCCTCTTCGTCGTTGTCTTCGTTGTCTTTCGAGGCCGGAGTCGTGGCGCAGCGAGCCATTCTCCGTATGCAGAGTGCTCCAGTTCCCACGCACCGGGGCTATGCACTCTCTAAGCGTTCGCCAATGGGGAGTCATGCGGTGTGCAGTCTATCAATGCACCGCTTATATGTGCACGGCATACAGCCACGGTACGCACTCGTCCCACTGTGCGCCACGGTGCAAGCGTGCGGAAGGTAGCTGATGATGCAGTTGCCTCTTCGAATGCCTTTCCCGGACCAGGAAACGGAGCGGCCTATCGTTCGCCATTTTTTCGGACGAAACTGCCGAACCGAATGCTTCGTGCGTCGTCCCCGTTCGTTTACTCTCTTCAGACCAACTGCCATCTACTGACGAGCACAAAAGGTCGTTGCCCGCTTAACAGCGCACAGTAACCTAAGAACCGCACGGAAACGTGGACAAAATTCAATCTTTCAAGTTTCATATCTCGAAGAAATTCCTTGTTTTCTGCATTGGAAAGAATTTTAACCTCCTGCCTCACAGTATCGTGTCAGACTCGCGATGAAGATTCTTAACAGAGTCTAATAAATATGTATGCTATTAATTTCCTTTAAATCGAAATAAAATTCTATTTTGATTTTGTTAATGTATAGCTATCCGGGATCATATAGGTGTACAATAGATAGTTTCTCCTTTTTTAGGAAATTAAGAATTACAAAAAAGGTTTTAGTCACTGAAATCGTAAGCTAGATCGTAAGGCAGGGGTTAATTACGAAATAAAAAATATTCGTTATTTTAGATTAGACTGAAACGCGTGCTAGTTGCTGAATGTATACTCGATTAATTTGATTTTTACAAGTTACGTTTAACATTATAAGGCCTCCCTAACCTCTCCATCTTTTTTAACAACTTATCTCGATTTTTTTCATGTCAAATTTTTATCAGCTCTGATTCAAGTTTTTAAAAAAGTACCCCTAAATAGAATCTCAATGTATTGAAGGGTCTCCTCCATTATTATTAATAATTGGACTGAGGATCTTTACGCAAATTAAAAATTGTCTGTATCGATTGCAAGAAATAGAAACTAACTTGAATGTTATTTCTTCCCTTAATGATTTTAAAAGAGAAGATGCATTGCAATCTTCAATTTTGTAAATTTTCTAACAATTTTGTATTTCATCTACTCAATTTTCGTATAAATGCACACATAAAGATTCGCCGCAGTCTTAATATTAATAACCTTATAATATCTGGGCAGTTTCATACTGACAAATTTGTTGAGACATTGTCAATTGCCATTGACAATTTAGCTATCTAAAAAATGGTAGTTTAATGAAGTCACGTTAGATGAATAACACTGTCCAACACCAAATTTGTTCCACCAGTAGTGTTGGGTGGTTCTTATAGAGTTTTATGCGCTGATTCTGAGTCCCCTTAATGTTTCTCTATAGACGCACAGTTTTTGAGCAACATAACTTTGAAAAAAAAACACATTTTTCAATTTTAAACAAATATTGTGATGTTATTATAAAAGATATTGAATTGTTCTTTACAGCAAAAGATTTACAGCAATATTAATACATTATGATTGTTTAATCATGTTTAAACACAAAAAAACTCTATAAGAACCACCCAACAGTAATTAGGAAACATAAAAAAAGTTGAAATTTGTTGGACAGTGTAATCAGTCACAATCTCTTCGCTACAGACAACCAGAACCAATTGGATCACGATTTTTCCAAGTGTACTTCTGGTTCTCCAATGCTTTATTTCGCTGCTTACGGCAGTTGCATTCCACCCAAGTTGGTTACCGTTATTTATTTTAGATTGCGCGCATTTTGTGGTAAATCATGTTTAATAAGCCGTAAGTTATGGTCCGGCCGGCTTATATTTATGATACGTTGATGCCTATCTAAATGGTGTACATTTAACGATCGAACTGAGAAATCTGTGTACACGCGGGTACCTCGAGCCGGTATCTGTCTACGGGTACCTACCTGCGAACGTGCCGGTAGCCGAGTAATAGCTTATCTGACAGAAATGTATCAAACGAGAGTATCTCGCGGTTGAAGTGCACTTGGCTGGAAAGAATTATCGATCGAACAATTGTGTACTCGGCGGATCCTCTTCTATAGTGTGTAACGTACAGGTTCATTAAAGTGTAATCTCCACTATTCTTCACGCAGAGAAGGTAGCGAGCGATAAAGGTCGAGGATCTTTATATTTCTACCTTCGTAAAACTGTTGACACGTATGCAAATTTATATTTCTACAAAATTGAAACCGTAGTACAGTAAACGCTCCTTCGTTGTCCTGAATCGTGGGCACGATCGTTGTCCAGTGCACTACCCACTCCACTGCCTGTCAACGAGAGGATTAGGCCTGCGTGGATCTGGTCGCCAGATGTGTCCCGGGCCTGCCCAGACCCGCGCAGAACGGAGAACAATAGGAAAGAAATATGGCAAGGAAAGAAGGAGTTTTCTAAAGCCAGACAGCTGAGTGCTTTTGACTGCGAATGCTTTCCTTTGTCATTTAACTAGCCGTTCACTAAAGACGCAGTCATAAATCAAGAATACTGTCCGGGCACGGTCGTTGTCCGCTCAAACCCCCGGCCTTTGGACAACGAAGGAGCTTTTACTGTAATGTGTATTACGTACACCTCGGGCAGCCTCGCGACGCCAATGCGGCCGAAAAGGAAAGACAGCGAATACATCACGGATCGCGAAGAGGGTCAAACCGTGTCCAGTCAAAGGTGAAACATATGGTTCCATCGACGAACGCCGAGAGCACAGTGCAGCATGCGAGACGGTCTCGCAAACAATAATCACCCGCAGCGACAACGATCGCGAACTATTCTAGAAGATTCGGTCGTCTTGCGGTTTTCAATTCTAAAGTAAAAATAGCGTGGAGAGAGAAAGGGTGGGCGGCGGGTGGGGGGAGGGCGAGCACTCGTGATATCAGGGAATCGTGGCACATCCTTTTCCTCGGGCGGCGTTCAGTAAGCCCTTTATTCCCCGGCATTGAGGCTTTTCAGCGGGTCGTCTACAATGCACCGGCTGCGGGAAAAAAATGTCAAATCAACGTACGCGGAAAAAATGTAAAATCAAGAGAACAGAACACGTTGGGGGGCGGGAGAGGAGGCGGAGGTGGAGAAGGAGGAGGACCCGTCATCGATACCCCGGCTGCTCACCTGCCTGCCGGAGTGTACGGGCACCCCTTTTGTTCGATGTATAAAAAAAAACTATGCCTAAGATGAAAAGCACGAAGTGAGCCTCGCGGCCGGCTGGAGGCCCGCCAAATAATATACTGGCACCCCTGTCCACCCCCGCTCGTCGCCATCCGGTCTTTTTCTGACAAGGCAACAGTCGCGTTACTATCAGCTATCCGAGCACGGCTACCATCCCCTCCCCGCATACTTTTATATTTATTACGGAAGGCACGAGCCGAGATTACCGGCAAAAAGTGCCGGGCAGGGAACGTGCACAGCCAGCCGCGGAACATTTGGATGATCCAACCCATATTTCGCTCTTTTGTCATCGCCTATAGAACACGTTGTCGCTGGGCTCCTCATATGCCGCCGCGCGGATGCTGGAAATAGTTGAACGTTGCCGGCCCTCGCGTCCCTCTCGCCGCCATTCATCGACCACGTCTCACGGTTTTCCTTCGGTGATTTTCTGCTCGACACTCCATCCACTTCGCGATCTGTCAACACCTGCCGAGCACTAAAGCTGATTGGTGTGTGTGCTGCCTTACAAAAGTGACAACATTGGATTTATTCAGATTTTTATCGCAATGCGTGTTTGGATAAGGACATTGAATCAGTCCCCCTGAGAGCACGTTTGTAACCCGAGAGACTTCAACCAGTATGATTTTACTGGATTTTGCTGAAAGGAAAGAAGAAAAAAATAGGGTTTTGATAAACTGGTAGAGATAAGGCACCTCAAGGTTTTTAGCAATGAATTTGTACATACAGTGATTCCCACATATATTCGGACACTCTTAAAAAGGCGATAACTTCTTTAATATTGTACTATACGATTTGAACCTTTTTGGGAAGCTAGAGCAATTAGTTTACTACAGGATGTGAGAAAAAGTTTTTCCAAAAATTGCAATTGATCGGAATTGTAGATAAAATACTAAAAGTTAAACAGCAATTTTCATTGTGAGCTGACAAGTCACCCTCAATAACGTCACCTAATAGTTTCATTTAAGATCGCAATGTAAAAGAAAATTTCTATGCTTTCTTTTGGTACAGCACAAATTTTTCCAAACGCTTTTTTCAGTATTGCAATAGGTATTTCTAAACTAACGAACTTGGCCGTATTTTGTTTGATCTTTTTACGACCATAGCACCTTGGCACCTGTTTACATGATGTTTTTCTTGGGATTTCATCAATTTTTGTTGAAATTTCATCAATTATCAAGTAAAATTTCAAACTTTGATAATTATTCCTTTGAGTGTTTGTTATGGTGGATCTATGTACCAAATTTCAAGCTTGTAGGTCAATGGGAAGTACCCAAAAGATTTTGATGATCTGTCAGTCAGCCAGTGACAAATTTAGTGATTTTTTAGGTCCTATATCTCGGAACCTACTAATGTTGGAAGATTAATATTTCGTCAATACTGAGACATGATAGCATTTAACATGTGTGCGAAATTACATATCTCCATCTGCCTCCAGCGCCGAGTTATAAGCCTCTAAAAAACGACTAAGTTGTTTCGTGTAAAAGGAGGTAGTGCGAGAACCGTGCGCCTAGGTAGGTGCGGAACAGCAGATTTGTGATCAAGAAATATCTCGTAAGTACAGGCAAAGTAAACACAATCGACTTTCCGTATTATTCAGCTTTAAATCTGCTGTTCCGCACCTATTCAGGCTACATTCAATATTTGCCTATAATATTGTAATAAAGCGTTTATAAGCGAACTTCATACAACATTTTTTTCGTATCTTCACTTGTAGATCATGCTTCTATAATCTTGCCGGAAAAGTAGGAAACACCCTGTATATTTTCTGCCAGCAATTCTGCGAGCATTCCAATTTGCTCTTTAATTACATTTATGTAGCCAGCACTATTCATACGGCCTTGAATAAATTTTATTTCCATTTTATCATATCATCACTGTACCACCACATTGTCGACGACCCAAAACCCTTTGTTCCTTTCTTAAATCATGGAAATAGTACTTGTATCCATCTGGACCATCCAGATTTAGTTTCTTTCCATCCGTGAATATATAATTCGTTTCATATATATGAAATTTTGTGTGTGTACCACGGTGCCTTATCATTTTGTCCACCAGTGTAAGTAAATGGTCGCCACTGTATATGCATAACACGAAACCATACGGCCGTGAATGAAACTGCATGAACAGCAGCCTCATTAACAATCCCGATTTTCCGTCTAGCCGATCGGGGTGCAGTTTCAAAAATGGCGAACGCTGGAAGTTTTGTACTCCGACGCGTCCGCGCCGCGTGTCGATTCCTCCTTGCGTCCGAGCACGGTCCGCTATCTCTGTCATTATTTTTTTCATTTTGACGCAACCGAGTGTAAAAAAGAAAGTAGATCGCGGCGTGCACGAGCTGGCTCTTTTGCGTGTAGCCGAGTTAAACCGACGCGGTAGTGATTGATGATCTTTCGGCGTAACGATCGCCTCTATATATCCGTGAACGTGACGGCGGAGTTAGGGTCTGAAAGCTGACAAAAGAAGGGAAAGAAACGCGGCAGCCGAGCAAGAGGGAGAGAGAGAGAGAGAGAGACAGGGGTGCCGACGACGTGAAAACGAACGCGGCTGCTCGTTATCCCCGATTTTACAGGAATTAAAGAGCTGATTACACGCCCCCGCCGCAACCGCGATTAAAATGCCGGCGGATTAGAATTCCCGGAGCAGTGCGGTGGATACCGCACGGATAAGATTTATTACGCTAAATGATATTCCGCGGTTCGGTCGTATTATCAGCGGTAACGCGCACGCGAGCTTCGCTGCAACAATGCTTCATCGCTCCCGGAATATCTTCATGAAGAAAACTCTCGGAAGCCTAAAGCTATGTCCATACTGAAGCAACAACGAGCAACTTTTAGTTGATGTTCCGTGTATCTTGAAAAAGTCGCCCCGCTTTTACCGAATAAAAGACGAAAAAGGGAACAACGGGCAAGGAAAAGTTGCTCGACGTTGCTTCAATGTGGATACAGCTTAAAGAGTTTTCTAGCTGCAGCGAACTCGAAGGGCTCTTCAAACTATTTGTTCGCGAAAACTAGATAATATCGTTGCTACGATTAACATCTTAGATCAGAATTTACTTGGTAATAGAACTGTGAATTTTCTAGTGATTTTTATTGTTAATGTGATTCGTTAACTGTGCTCAAGATACCCTGAACCTTTAATTTCTGTTTTCCGATTTAGGTCTGTATTAATCTTCCTGTCATTTTCTGCTTGTGAATGGGACAGTCGATCTTTTGTATTTTCAGAAGCAAGGTGAAGTTTGCTGCTCTTAAACTGCGTTTTGTCTGACCGGACACAGTCACGATCATCATTTTACTGGCTTCGAAATTAGCATCCATTAATTCATTTAATTCGATGCGAGGATTATTCGAAAGAACAATGAAAATAAAATTAATGGGATATTTCTTCAAGATATAGTACAATTAATGACCGTGCCAGAAACGGCTTCACCATACTATTCTTATACTAAAATAATTAAGACCCCCGTATCTCGTAGAAAATCCTCTTTCCCACGTGTGCGATCTTAAGAGGTCGGCGTAATTGAGTTCTTAAGGAAAGATCATATCGAGCCACTTGAAATGTTAATCCTGTTTACCAAGTTAACCTAAGTCCATTACGCAGACACGACACTTTAGATAATCGCGGATGCACACGAAACATGCTCGAAGCAAACTAATCTTTCCTCACGGGCAAAATCTGGTAGCCCTTGAAATCCAAGCAATCGTCGCGACGGTCAACTCGAGTAATCCACGATGCTCGATCACCGGGCAACATTATTCCCTTTAACATGATCTTGCAGTGTAAGGGATAAGTGTGGAACCATTTGAAAATTTCAGTCAGTAATTATTCTCTTACCTATCCGAATGTAGTACCAGTGGCTTGTTGAGATTCCTCCGATTAAAATGAGCCCAAACACGGCGTAAATCGGACTAGTTTTATTAAGACGATTATTAAGACTAAAAACCACAACATATGCGAATGTGAACAAAATCCGGAACAGCACTGCGAAAAGTGTCCGATTTCACGTGGAATGACCCTTCCACAATGTCGTTGCTATTTGGGGAATCCTCGCTCCTCTTGCCATCGCGTGTTACGTGTTTCCCGTAACTAGGCAACTATCCCCACCGCGTGTTGACGAAATGCAGCTGTCGAGATTCGCATGCGAGCATCGATAGTGCAACTGCCGGGGTTCTACTGTACTTCTCGCGATCAGGGAGGCTATCAGCGGGCCGCTAATTTCGGCGCATCAAAGTGTGGCAATAACTCACCGTTTGCCGATCGCCCCATCGTCAGGGTGTTTAAGGTGGATACGTCACGAAAAATCAGCCGACTCACGTCAGAGGGAGAGACTGCGGGGGTGGTGGTGGAGGCGTGGAGTAGAAGGAAGGCCTATATATTGCGGGGTCGATAGCCCTCTGGTGAAGAGTAAGTCGCGGGAGGGAGAAAGAGTCTAAATGAAACATGGTGCGCGGGAGTAAGAAAGAATGGTTCGAAGGAAGAAATCGGAGGATGGGGGCCGAGGGTGAGATCGCAGAAAACGGGGGAGCGCGAACGACGGTCAGACACTGGCCCGGTTATAAATGAGGAAAGCAATTTCCAAGTTGGCGACTTGACGAGCCCGAGGCCCATGACCGTGCTACTCGATGTGGAAAGAGGAACGTTAAAGAAGGTGGCCCGGGCTAGAAAGCCGGGGGGGGGGGGGGCTCGTCGGTGCCGAGGGTGGTTAGAGGGGGTGTCCCGGCTGCGAACGTAAGGTGCTGAGCTCGGAAGACTCGGGGAGGGATGACTAGACGAGGTTGGCAATATGGCGGGCGATTAATGGCTTCAGTTACTGCCGACCTGGCCGTGTCCTCCTGATGCCGTCATTCTCTTACCTTGCCAGACCGTCTCCAGACGTTTCTCATTACTAACAGGCCAGTTAATGGCGGCAACGGTGATCATCTGTTTGAATAGTTTCTGAAACTGCGACCGAAAATTTACTACCCTCCCGACTCCTCCCCGTCCAATAACACATCGCACCTCGCGCAATCTGATTTTAACGGTCCATTCGTGGACTTCGCGTCGTTCCCCGACGTTCCACTTTCCGCGCGTGTGATCGATCAACCGAGGGATTTTTCAGCGGGCAATTGTCGATTCTCTCGGGCAGATCTCTGTCAAAATATGTTCGCAAGGGTTGTGTCGCACCGATCTTGATTCGGCGGAACTGGGTCATCTTTGAGGGGTCGTCTAGTGTAGAACCTCGAAACAATCAATTTTTCAGTGGAGTATGTGTGAAAACGTATAAGAAAGTATTGGAGTATATATATATATATAGAATGACAAAAAAATGATTAATTATCGAGATACTTTGAGAAGATTCCTTTGTCGAAGGAGATCTGTGGCGCCTCAGCGTCAAGATCTTCTTCCTCTTTTTTTATTGATTTAATGTTACTATGTATTAACGTTCTGTTGTTATTATGTTCTTCTAATTTCTCGTTCATTCTGTTTCTGCACTTCATTGAATGAATATCATTATTGTTATATGATATAAAATAGAAGTTTATTTATATTTAGAACACGTAATTTTCTCCAAAGATCGAAATTACGTCATCCCAACAAAATTGGGGGTGAATATTTATGAAATTGTTTCGATAAGACTATTATTCTTCATTCTTCCGTATGACGCAAAGGGATTAATTGCACGAAATATTCAAACGTCCCATCGTTCTGACCCTCATTCATACCCGCACGCCAGGAGGGTCAAAAGAGTCTGAAGACCGTTCAACCGAGAGAGAAAAAGAGAGAGAGAGAGAGAGAGAGAGAGAGAGAGAGAGAAGCACAAAATCGTACTTGAGCCGGCAGCCATTCCATTATAGATCCCGCGCGGCGCGGAAAGGCGTGTAATTAGCGTATTTCCGTATGAAACTGATTCAGTCTTTAATGAAACGTAACGGCAAGAGGGATACACTTTAGCGGGATCCCCGGTGGCTCGCATTTTCTAAATAGCTTTGAAGCCTACGGTCGAGTGACCTTTCATGTTCGCCGGTCCTCGCAGTGACCCGCTCGCATTCGCTTCCGAGTGTAGACGGCCAAGATTTTCGATAGTCCCCGGGTCGCGCGGGTGAATGGGGCAGCCAACTTGTCGCGATTAATGCACTGTCTTCCGAGCCGGGGAATCTCCGAAATGCATGTCGCGTTAATAGGACCGTGGCAGCGGTGTATTAATGCCGGCGGAATTATCATCTCGCTGAAAAAGCGGAATATATAGACCGAGGCAGGAGCGCGCGGCGGGGGGGGGGGATTCGTCGCGTGCTCCGCGAAAGGAATTTATGGCCGTAAGGCAGAACGAAGGAAGGGCGTACGGAGAGGGTAGGAGCCAGGGGCGGGCTGCCCGGGTGGGTCAAAAGTCGGAAGTTAATCCATGTAAATCTAAATTAAGTCCCGCGAGTGCGAGCGCTCGTATACCACCGGCCCGGATAATTAGCTTCTCTGTAAATCCAACTAATCTGGCCTGCGATCCGCATAGGAACGACGTCAGAATTTTGACCATGTCGAACCTGTTCCGCCTTTTCTGCTTTATTATACGTAACACGCGGCTCGCGTTCTCTCCGAGCTCCTTCGCCTCATTTTTGTCGGTTCCCTCGCCCGGGGAATTGAGTCGTAAACGATCGCCTAGTTTGCCGTAATGGCTGCTCATCCCCGATACTCGTACGTAACCCCCGGCGGATTTTTTACGAGCCTTGTATGTTTTATGCGCGCGGAATATCTTATCAGAATGATTCTCTAACGAACCGTCGCGCGTCGCGTCGCATCCGCGGCCTCCGACTTACTCTGGCATCGATACGGATAGGGGAGAATGCCGTAATGGCGGTCACTTAAAGAATCATTATCATAAGCTGAGAATATGGGGTGAAATGTTCACTCAAAGATACCTATCAAAAACTTAACTTATTCATTTGTTCCTGCAGTAAAAAAAATTAGTTTCGCATACACATAAGCGTATTGCAGTTTATATTAGATGATTGCATAAGTTCGTGCCCGATTTGAAAATAAGATTCAATGGTTAGAATTCAAAGAATACCTACAGCTTTATTAATCAATTATATAATCACCATTGTTTTCTACAATTAGGAAAGAATGGTGACTATATCATTTTCCTTTTTTACACTCGGCCGTGCAGTCCAGTTTGCGACGTCTACGAAAATCGGGCACGAACTTATGCAATCTTCTGATAAAAATAAAGAAGATATCTTTGACTACCGCTGCCCAAACCTCTGGACAATAGCGGTCATCTGGGGGATCGTCCAGGGATCGTTACAATTAAGGATCGTAAAAATAGATCAAGAAAAAGGAATAACATTTTTTCGTTCGACGGCTCGTTTTCGAGAAAATGGAGTTCAAAGATTCGTGGGGTTCGCGTGCTTTGGTATATGCCGGAAGTAGAATTTTGTTGGTCATGAACAGACGCGGCATACGATTCCTGTCTAACAGCACTATCAAAAATTTTTTTTAGAATTTTTGGATAGGATTAAATAGGAAAAATTGCATAAAAACTGGTTTTTAATTTTTTTGTTCCCGGACAAAATCAGCTGAAGGGCGTTTCTGATCTCCTCAACCGCCCAGGCCGTTTGCACAATTAACATAGCCACTTCCGGCGACTTTTTCTTCCGGTTTTGGATGTTGCGTACGCTGCTTCACCGTTGCGGCACGCTAAATCGAGCGAGCAAGCTCAAATCGCCGATTTCTGCAGCGCTGCAACATCCACGTAATTGCGAATACTCGGTGCGCGCATAATTGTCCGCTCCTCGATCTTCCTCCGCCTCTTCTGCTTCTATTCCGAGCCGATCGCTCATCGTCCTCGTCTTTCGCACGCGCGTGCACGTAACACGTGGCGTAATGGAACACTCTCACGCAGGATTGCTTCGGCGCTTCCTTTCTTATCCTGCTTATCGTTCCATCTGCTCTCCTGAGACCCCGTGCCCACGATTTCGATCATATCGCCTCTGCGAATACGTATTAGATGTACAAATTAATTATTGACTTCTATTACGTAACTGGAGAATGTGGATCAATAAGAAAAGCAAAATGGAAAAGGATAATCGAGGAAATGATTTGACCACTTTGGTCGATCTGGGCGATTAGCGAGAAAAGATCTTCGTGCATTAATAGAAAGGAAATTTTCAAACAGTTTCATTTTATTCCCGTCTCGCTGAAACCGAAGAAAATCTACGTGATATATCTTTCCGTAAATTCTTGAGCGATTTGCTTCGAGCTTCGCAGTAAAACTAATTAATACAATTATACCCAGCCACAGTGAGCTGGCATAAGAAGACTATTTCGAAATCGGCGACGGCCGGGTCTCCGTTAATCGAAACTGATGAAAAAGGGTGTGGAAACGCAGCGCGAAGGAAGGTCGCGTCGATTGCGCTTTACTTAACCGCTCGAATCGAACACGTCAAAGAAACGGAGAAGCAAATTGTAGCGGGCGAACTATAGGAATCCATCCGGTGTAAAACGGTTCAATTACTTTGTCGAAGAATGCGGAGAAGAAGCGTTGCCGAAAAAGATGAACGGAACCGTAAGCTTTCAAAGACGACCGCAATATCTGGACGGACAAGAAGACCAGGACGAACAAGGAGAACCGCGACACGAAAAAGAGGAGGAAGAGGAACAAGAAGCGGAAAAAGAACGAGAGAAGACCAGGACGAACAAGGAGAACCGCGACACGAAAAAGAGGAGGAAGAGGAACAAGAAGCGGAAAAAGAACGGGAGAAGTTCGACGAAAATGTACCGGGGAGCTAACCTACGACGGCAACGCGCCCCGGCGGTTTATAAACATAGGAAACAATAACGCTCTGAAGGAGGAAAAATAGTTCTTGAAAAATGAGATTTTATGCACACTTATGACAAAAAAGAAATTTGAGATAGTAGAACGATTAAAAGAATTAAAGAATGTCAGTATATTATCTTGTTAGATTGTCAATTTCTTTCTGTATGATTGTATTATGTAATCGGCGTTGTATGATGTTAAGAATGTCATCGTAATCTGTCGGTGATTTACACTTTCTGATGTTTCTGATAGCTATGTTGAAATTCTCGAAAATGATAAGGTACGAGATTGTATCGTATCTAATAATTAGACTAGGGTAACTGCACCAGTGAATGAACATTCAAGAAATTGTTCAAGAAGATATTTTATTTTTAAAAAAATATGAAAAGAAAATGAACACATATAAAATGAAATTATTATGATTTTTCTTTATTAAACGTTAAATATAAAAAATATAAAAAATACCAGTCAATGAACACTACATCCTAGTAATTGGCTTAAAATTTGTTGAAATATACAAAAGCGTTCATTTACCGGTGCCCGTTTATTCACTGGTGCAGTTACCCTACGTGCAATGAATTTTTAAATATTTGTCAGGGCTTTATAAATGACTGTAATACAGATCAGTAAAAAATCGCGCAAAATTGAATTCCGAGGCAGACTCGACGTAGGACCGGAAAGGGATAAGGATCGATCGGTTTAAGCGTGAAAGGAAAAAAATCTCGCGAAATTGCGAACGCAACGATTGAAAAAAGAGGGAGATAGTTGGGAAGACGAATCGGCAGGATGCGTGCGCGTGGAAGGGCCACGTTGAGGGAGCGGACGGACGTCGCGTCACGTCACGTCACGTCACGTCACGGACAGAAGTAGACGCGGAAAAAGCGTAATCGGCGGAGAACGAGGAGAGACGTTGGAGATTGTGTTACTCGGTATCCACGGGGATACGTAGATATTGCAGCGGGCGCCTCGAAGGCATAGATTGCTGCTTTACGGTGAAAAAGACGAGGGGGGCAAAAGGGTGGGGGGGGGGAGAAGGGAGGAGGGCGCGAGGCACGAAAAGGAGACCGATGGATAGAAGGAGGACGAAGAAAGAGAAAGAGATTCCAGCTCGATAGTACACGCTATGCCGAGGAAATCTTCCCCCTCGGTATACGTTCCCCCGGAATGAACCAGATTATTGGCTGAACCCTGACCGTAGAATTACGTATTCCGTAAAAAATTCCCCTCCTGCTCGTGAGGAAGAGTAGAAAGAAGGAGAGAAGAAAGAGAGAGAGAGAGCTTTTTTACGGGCGATGCGTGCGGCGTGCACGCCGCTCTCCTCCGTTCCACGGCTCGTTCGCTCGCTCCGTGAATGTATTCAGACGTAGGTGTGCTCCGTGGAAGATCCTGGCGAGGATGTATGCGAACGTCGGTACGTACCGTGGACGCGCGTGGATGTGGGTGAGTGTCCTGAGTTAAGGTGAAACCCGTGGTCGGGGTTGGTAAGGTAGGGAGGATCCGGGTCACAGATCAGCGGTCCCGCGTGAGCCGAAGAACCCGCGGCGAAGAGGACCTGGGTCCCATCGAGAGCGCGTATCGCGAGCAAAACGGGGTACCTGCTTGCTTGCGAGCCTGCTTGCTCGCCTGACTGCCTGACTGCCTGACTGGCTGTTTGCTCGCCTTGCCTCGCCATGCCTCGCCGTGCCTCGCCTCGACTCGACTCGACTCGCCTCGATCTGCTCGACTCTCTGTCCTGCCCCCCTTTCCCCGTCTCTTCGCGTTGGTCCTCCCTCGTTGTTTCGTTTCGTTCCCTCGCTCGTCCCGACCTGATCTCTTCCCATTTCCTCGCTTCCCTGTCTTCCTTCCTTCCTTCCTTCCTTCCGCACGCTTTTACCTCGATTTGTTTCTTTATTAAGATTGCCGGCCTCCCACTGTCCGAATTCGTACCGTGATATCGCGTCCTCGATAAGATGCATCTCTGCTTCGGGAGTTTCTGCTCTCGTTCGTAACTAGTGTCAATCCGCAACTGGCTTTACTCAGTCTGAATATGCAGAGGAGAGTGGAATGTTTATGGGCTGCCCAATATGAGGCGATCCGAAATTTATGCAGAAAAGAAAATTACAGGAAGCAAATAGCAAAATTATCTTCGTCTGTTGCTTATCAATTCCAGATTTTGATTAGCACGCTGAATGCGGATCAGTTCTGGAACTGACCTAAACTTTCAATGCGTTTTTTATCTAAAACGCGAATTTTAAAAAATTTTTTGTGTAATCTAAATATTACCTCTCTGTGTGGAAATCACTTTCACGAGATAAATACATTTTCTTCCCAAAAATTTTGAGCACAAATCGCTGGGTCCGTTTGTCGGTTCCAGAACTGGACCCGCATTGAACGTGTTAAGGCGTACTGGTTGAGATATCGGACTGTACCATGATTGAAATCGTAAAAAAATCTGAATGAATACACACTAGTTGCAAAAATATAGAAAATATATTTTGAACTTGCTAGAATCACATTAAAGAGTATATATAAAAAAGTAAGAGTAATATATAAAATGAGTCACGTGAAACAGTCACTTATTCAGCTATTCTCTGCATCTAGTGTTGGAGCTATTCAAGCAAGGATATCCCTTAGCGGAGCAAATAGGCAACAGTTACATCGCGGTTTCTATAAATCAGTCTACAAAGAAATCGGTATCATATGCGCGGAGCTATTATACTCTGTCTTTGATAGCTAGTGCGTATTACATGTCTGTTACACGGCTTACTGGCACGCATACATTGACACCGCCACCCTGAGGCCACCGCGTTAGTTCCCCTTCGTTCCTCGCCGTTGATTCCTTCTCTTTTCGTTCTCCTTCATCAGCTAACCGTTCCTTTTTTCCCCATCCTCCACATCCAGAGACGCGCACTGGACCGAGACACGTCGTGTACTCACGCACTCTCCGATTCTTCGTCCCCTTCTTCTGCCTCCTCCTCCTCCTCCTCTTCTTCTTCTTACCACCTCCTTCTTCGACTTCTTCGTCATGTAAGCGCTATCGTAGCCTCGTTACGAGAGAATCCTCCCCTTTGAACTCTTGCACCCGCGGCCCGTTCTTTCAGTGTAGGCCTGAGAACGAGCACGATTCTCCGACTGGATGATGTGTAATCCCTAGCTTTTCAGTGTCTTCAACAGAGCACCGCTCTGTCTGCTTCCAGTTTAGGTTCTCCCATTTTGTTGACACAAAACGAATCTGGAATTCCGTTATGGTTTACCGGAATATGGTTCAGTAACATATTACGCGATAATATAACAATTCTAAAATTTATTTACTAAGAAAAGTAAATATTAAGCTTATATTTGTGAGTTTTATATCATATATAAATTTATACTAAATATGTTGGGATTCCCGTGAGACAACGCATCACATGACTCGCGTGAAAAAAAAACGAATTCATCAGTTTCGATAACGCCCCGAATCAGCGATTTCGTTTTATTTCTACTCCTATTGGAGCAATAGATATTTGAGAATTTCTTTGGCAGGATGTTCCGCGGAACGGACGCGCGGATTAGAACTTTAGATTATGACTCCGTACGATCCAGATCGAACTAGTACTCGAACAAACCAGATCGAATCAGAACTTCGTACGACTCGCTACAAGCTGGAACTTTGAACAACTTACATCAAATCAGGACTTCGCACTAAAACGAAATAGGACGTTGAACTTTGTGCCATACAACTCGGCGCCATGCTGCCGGACACTCCTGCAGTACACTTCTCATTAAAATCATGCTGTCGGTAATTTGCAAAGTGAACGCCCGATCTGTATGAATGTATTGGAAACGCCACCGACTAAACTCGAATAAAATCAACATATTAACAGGTGTTATACTCGAGGAGCAGCAAATCTATCGACTACTAAAAATATACTGTTGTCTTTTATAAAGTTAATATTACAGCTCAAATTTACTTCGATTTAATTTAATTCGAATAATGAAAATTATTCGTGAAAAATGATCGAAAACTGTCTGATCAGATGTCTGTACAATTTCAGGGTTGTCGACTAAAAAATCGAAAAAGAATCCGAGGCAGAGTTGGGCGTTAATCGATTAAAATTTTAATCATGATTGATTGATTAATGTGTACGATTAAAGAAAGAAATTCGTCGAAAAATCGGCGATTGATTCAATTGTCAATCGTCGTAGCTTTCCAGGAATAATAACTTCAAACATGAAAGCACGTAAACAGAGTTTGTACTATAGACCAAATGACAATACACCTAAACTCAGTTTACATTTTTTCAGTATCCATACAGTTTTGATTACGTATTTCATTTCGAAATTTCAACAGTTAATCATTAATCAATTATCCGATTGACGATTAATAATCGTTAATCGCAATTAACGATTAATAAGTATTTAATCGTTAACCGCAATTAACGACTACACTAGGAGATTAATTGTTAATTGCGATTAATGATTGAAAGTCGTCAATCGTTGATTAATTTTTAGCCCAACGCTGATCCGAGGGCAGCTGTTCCCAAAATTTGTTATAAATTGCACATCGATATATTCACAGATTCTCCTACGCATTTTTTTCCTAAATGCATAATGCAATTAAATAGGAAAAGTGGTAATAATGGTAATAAAAGATATAATATTAATTCACAATAATTTTTAAAAGTTGAAAAAATTGCGCACTTTTCTCATAAATGCATAAAATCCGCAGTTCAGTAATTTTTGTATTTGGTTCTATACTTTGAAAAAATAGAAAAAGTGTAGATTTTTGAACTAGTTAGACGAGAATCCATCTTTGAGTGAATTGCAGAGGACGGACCCCTGACGTCAAGTGTTTGATGTAAGGCGATGCGTCTGAAGCGCATCGGTGCACGCTGCAGTTCAGAAACGCGAACGGACCCCTGACCTTTCTCGGTGCATACCCGTTACACCGTGGCTCCATTACGCATTGCGCTCGTTTTTATTGCCGATCGGCGAACGGTAGTAACGTAAATTCACTCGACCGGGCCGCTGCTCTCGGTGGAAATAGAGAGTTGCGTACCAAGATCCGCCTAAGAGCTCTCTATCCTGTGAACACCGCGTCTCGGATTCCAACGAGTCCTGTCGTGCACCGATAACGGGAAGCAGCGTACCAACGAACTTAAGCTTCGCTCCGACATTGTTCGATGTTTAAGTAGCTGATCGATTAAAAAGTTTCGATTAATGACGCGTTTCCTGCTACTACGGTGACCGTGCCCACCGTCGCACAGCGTTGCGATTAACAATATTTATTTCGTTTTCGGGCATATGTTGTCTAGTGTCAGCCTTTTCTGTATGGCAAACATGATCTTAACAATAAAAGTTGTCTATTGGATTATTGCAGTTGTCTATCATCTACGGTACGTGTTTTATCCGGTGTACCTCAAGGCTCCCATTTATGTCCTCTGCTATTTATAATCTTCTTCACATTCAAAAGAAAATTACGCACCATTATCTGATAGTACCACACATGTATTCGGACAGTTTTTGTGCAAGCCCTCCCTTAGTCAATTTACGTTAATTCTTTTTTATTCTATCGTAAACGACTATTTGTGTAAAAGGACTACGGTCCGTTGATAATAAATGTAATAATAATAATATAAATAATTGTTTCCGTAATAAAAATGAAAAAGTAAATACAAAACATAATTGAATAATATCGGCTTATATTCATTTTAAATAAGAGCTTCGAAGAAGTGCCTTAACAAATTAAATAAAGTATTCATTTAATTTATCAATTTCAAGTGAAATAACAAAGCGATTTGTTTCCCCGCGTGACTCTGTCCGCGTAATATTGATCCGAAAGAAAATTTTAATTATAGCGAACCTTAAGGGCGCGTCTACATGGTACGGTCGCCATGAAATTTCCATCGGTATTGACCAGCGCAGCGTGTGCGCGGCATCGATTTCTTACTCGCTTTTGAGGAAGATTTTGGGATGTAAATGGATCCCGGTTTTGTAACTATTTAACCGCTGTAAATATTCAAAAGGGTATTGGCTGGTCCCACTCGATTTCCATTTTATTGAATAAAATTGTTTTCGTTGTCGATATTGAAATATTGATAAGCTTCTACTTTCTGTCAATAAAACGCCGAACTATCGATAGAAGCGGCGTTTGTCCCCGTCGAAAGCGTATACGATCGAGTATGCGAACGGAATACCGGTGCAGCACCGGTCCTAAAACATTACTGAAACGTTATTTATTTTAACAATTATACCTTGCAATGGCGGACGTGGCGGAACAAGCTCCGAAGAATGCGGAATACGCGGCGAATACGCTCCGACTCCGTGTTTCCATTTAAATATTTATTTACGCATCTTTGGCTGGGAAACGGGATCTGATATCTTTGTTACCGTCGCGTCGGCATCTCGCGAGTTCTTGCATGCTTTCTACATAATTGGATCGCGAACACTCAGCTTAGATCCTCGGAGTTCGGATCATCGTTCACCTTGTACACGCTGCTCTAATTATTTTCGCCGCGAATAACGCCGCCTGTTGTGCAGAGTTACAACTATAGATGATAGATGATGATATAAGTTGTATTATTATAAACAATGTAGTAGATGAGGCTTCCTGGAGAAGATTAGGCAGAGCCAGCACTCCCGTTCCCTTGCTCCTATGCTGTTTAGTATATGTACAGAGGAACCTCGCTATACGACCTTAATTCGTTCCTGATATTTGGACTTATACCGAATCGGACGTATACCAAACCAATCTTTCCCATAAGAAGTAATGTAAAAATGATTAATCCGTTCTCGTATAAAAAAGAACTATTGATATTATACCTACATTAATGGGGTTGTAAAATAGATTTTTAAATATAAACTCTGCTTAATGCTAAAATACAAAAAGAAACGCTCGATCGACGACTGATCATTTTCCTTCTTCAGTAATTCCATTACTGATCCTTACTTGTATGATCAGTCAGTGAATAATACATCAACTCAGAATATAATTAATTCTTTCTCTGAGATAATTATTTAAGTATTTCATTTCTCGATAATGCGAGGATGGGGTTTTTTAAAAGCGCTAGATAAAAGATCAATCTAGCACTTTCGACAGCAACATGCTGCCGTATAATGTAAATTACTAGATCAATCTTTTATCTGGCACTTTCGACTACTGAAATCTTCGCATTATCCAGAAGTAAGAAGGCGCATCACGCACCCTTGCAATCCTGGAAACGAGTCAACCCGCTTAAACCGTTGCTGCAGCCACCAATTCATTTGTCGTTTTGTCATATAAACGCGGAAGGGTCAAAGTGTTCGCTCGATAACGACTTCCACGAAGACAGAAAGTCTCCAATTACATTCGCCGTGTTACCAACGGCGCGTTGCGAGGGAACATCACCGCTAAAATCATTATGTATCGTCGGGGCGCATTACGCGTCGTTACAAAACAATCTGCGCGGGTTTTCTTTACGGCGTTCCCCAGCCGGCGAGACTCGGTCGTGTCTCGGGCCGGTATCAAAAAGTCTCCGGCGAATCAATCATCCTCGAATAATTCGCATAATTCACGTGCGGGACCGCTTGCGCTTGCGGGCCGCCCGAAGAATCCATTAAACACGACAAGCGGTTCCGTGATGCGGAGTTAGGTTCTTTGTAGAACACCTAACACGTACATCTAGTTAATCGCTAACGCGAGAGTAGCTTAAAAGCAACGGCGTTCGCATTGTAATTAGAAGTAACGAGAAACGGCCTTTCTGTGGGAGTGGACGACTTTTGCTTTGTCATAGGCTCGGCCGGGCGATGACTAACAGGAGGGATGCCGGGACCGGGCCCAAGGTGGAAGCCTTAGCGAAGTATAAGGTACGGTAACTGCAAAGGTACGGGTAGATCATTAGCCATGATTTGTTGTCGAGCAGGCTGCCCAATGACCCCACTGGCCGGAGCGTGAACTCCGGGCGTGTCGAGATCTCCGCACGATGATCTTGTACGCCTATAACCATCGACTTCTCCTTGTCGATGCACATTGCGCAGAATGTGCGTTGCGTGTACGAATATTATGTACGCGCATTAACGACCTGTCGCTTCTAGGAACAGTAAGCCCGGCCTTAGCAGCGACCGATCAGCAGCGACCCAAAATGATTCCTTCCTTCAAGGTATGTCCGTTGTTCTGTACTCCAATATAATGACTCTACGAAAAAGCGGAGGCGCTTACCATTCATGCTTGCGAAATGGTTAGAGTTCGATCGTTGCTTTCGTCGGAAGCTGCGCTGTCGGATAGTCCAGGGTCCAGGGTCCATTTTTACAATTGATTAAACTAATTTAGCGTGAGTAGCTTCAGTTTGATGAGACGCCCAACTTTTTCTCTTACAAAAATTCTCGATTGTGGTGGCTAACAGGGGTAGCAGGGATAAAATATGTCGATTTGACGAGAAAATTTTTGTAGGAGAAAAAGTTCGGCGTCTCATCAAAATGAAGCCACTCACGGAAAATTAGCTTGATAGTAATCAATTGTAAAAATGGACCCTGGATCCTGGACTAAGAGTGCTCGGTGCCGAGCGAATAATTTCGAAGAGACAATACCAATCTCAATCCTGAGAATGGATGCTGCTCCGGAAGGTGAATAGAATGTTTATCAGTATCAAAAGTTAAATAGAATTGATGTGTGCGCGGTGTAGTACGGAGGAAGCACAAAAATAATGCTAGCTTAGAAACAACGAAGCACACGAGCGCACGTACAATGTACTTAAAACGAAACAAAACGGTGGACGGGTTAAAGGTAACACACCTGCTCTATCTTTTTGACGAGGAGCGTATATGGCCGCCACTGTAAATACGCAACAATTATGAAACGTGGGATAAGCTCGTCCAGTTCGTTCGGAAGTGTATTCTGCCATCCTGGGGGCAACAAACAAGCCAGCTACCATCCACCGCCGCGAAGGCGGCTAGGGCTGTGGATCGTGAAGAAGAAGAAGAAGAAGAAGAAGAAGAAGAAGAAGAGGATGAGGAGGAGGAGATAGAGTAGGAAGAAGAGGGAGGAGAAGGAGGACGGTGACGACGAGGAGCATCGTGCCGTGTAAATACGTACGTTCGACTACAAACTGGTACGCGGGTGTCCTCGGGGGTCAACGGAGGTCAAAGAGAGAAACTGCACGGCAATGTATAAAGAAGGTCCGGCGCGCGGCCCCCGCTCCGTTGGGAGAGACCCAATGTTCTCAGGAAAACAGATCACGGGGGAATCGATGGTGCTCGATTGATGGCCAACGAGAGGAGCTTCTCGAGTTCCCTGTGCCGGACAAGAAAACGTGCCGAACGAGACGATACGGAGGGAGGAGAAGGCCGAACCGAAGTTAGGGGGCACACCGGCGCTGGAACCACTTAATCGGGAATTTCGCATCGCGTTCGATCTGAGATGTCGGATCGGCAGCCCCGGCGAGGTTACGACAGGTCATGGCGACGGTTCGAGCAATTTCCTCCCACGCAGCTTCTCCCTCTGTGCTCTGTTCCTCTGGCAGTCCTCTTCCCCGACCCGGTCCCGCGCCACGACATCAGCCTCGGGAAGCGAACGAAATCGAAAAATCGCCGTTTGCACCGTTAATCGCGCGCGGGAGATGCTCCCTCGTGCCTGGTCACGCATGTACGCGTGCACCGTGCGTGGGTGATGGAAATGTATGACTGGTGGATAAGTAATGTCCTTTGTTTGACGCCGATAACGTTGCCTTCGTTTTGCTGCACGCCGGATGGCCGCGGCCGTGGGACAACCGCTTGCTTTCGAGCGATTCTGTCGTTCATTAAGTTTACAGAGCTTAGCGGGGACGCGGCGGGATGCGGAGCGAGGAACCTCTCTGCACGATTTTGATCCAGCCTTCGTGGCTGACAGATTTATCGGGCTCGAGACGATCGTTCGCCAATCCGGCTCACTCCGCGATAGAAATGCTCGAGAAAAGCGATCCGACGGTGTATATACAGATTTTGAAAAAATTTTCTTCATTTCATTCTCTACTCAACCTTTCCACTGCGTGACTTTCGGATTATGAACATTTAGGAGGACGCAACGGAAGACAAGTAATATTAGGATTATATACATATGAAATGTCCGACTTTGAACAGTAACTTTAACATTAAACCTACCGAGCCTACCTAACCCCTTGCTGTATCATTTTCTTTACAGTTGCAGTGATTAAAGCTCTTTGTTCCCAAACATGTAGAAGAGAAAAGGAAACTTGTATCTTTTGATTGGCTACATTTATTTTAACACTTAAATATTGATTACAAACGAATCTGATTTTATTTTAAATAAAATTTAGAAAGAAGGCGTAACATTCATATTTGTTAGATTTTGTTTAAAGTCTTCATGACATTTATTTTAATGCTTGGGTATCGATTGCAAACGAATCCAATTTTATTTCGTTTAAAAAGGAAGACGTCGTTCATATTTGTGTTAGATTTTGTTTAAACTCTTCATGACGTTTATTTTAATGCTTAGATATTGATTACAAACGAATCCAATTTTATCCCTGAGTCCTGCTTTCGTACTAAATATTTGTATTTGTACCAGTGGGAAGTCATGCTCTTCTTAGACGATATACAGCGGAAGCAAATTCGAGAAAAGATGACAAATTGCTCGCCGTTCTTGCAAGGCTTCACACGCACGTGCGTACACACGTAACAAGACGAATATTGTAATCTGCGAAGAAAGGAAGCGTGGGACGTACTCTGATCATTTGATGTATGTTTCGTTATCCCATACCCTTCAAATATTGCCAATAGCTTTTTTTTCGGAACACAACTTCCTCGAACGATTTCTCTCAATCACTGCGTGAACAAACGCAATAATTTCCTTCGAATTCGTTCAACTTGAAGAAATCTCATTCAACGCTAACCAATATATACATGGATTTCAGATAAAAAAAATTAAGTATTACTTACACGTATATGCGTGGAACACCTAATTTCAGAGATCATCTCTTAAATTGCTAAAATAATTATCTAATTATGTCCCCGGTAATCAAGAAACGTAATTTACATACAATAGTATCCTTTCTCACGTTTAGCTCGATGAAAGTAATGGTAGCTGTTACATTTAATATTGTCGAGATAGTAAAGACTATCTTCTCATGACAGTACAAAGAGAGTAGATTATTCAAAACATCAATAAATTACCCTTTTCGCGACTGTTAAAATTGCAATAACTATCTCAAAAGTACTATATTTGCAATTTTTACAAAACCATCAACGTTATCAAAGCTAACCTATTAAAATGAAGTTCGAAACGAAATTGTTAGGTTCTACCTAAGGAGATCATTGATCTCTTGTGTTTGCACACCGTCCACCGGCGCGGTACGTGTCGGAGAAAGCCTAATCTCGAGAATAGGCTTGAGCAGCTATGCGCGTTACGTAACGAGATTCCAAGTGACGACGCGGGGGTGATAAGCCGACGAAATGATTTTGCTATGCAAGCTCACGCACGTGCGTTCACACTCTCGGGGGCGAGAACAAAGATCGCGGGTGATGGGAACCAGACAAAGAGGAAAAAGGGGCGAGGACGCGGTGGGCGGTTCGGCGTGCGTGTGTGATCGTGATCAGGATTGTGAAGCAAGATAGCCTGGTCGCCATCATAAGACTCTCTTGCACTGTACTGGTTGATCCAAATCTTGAGTTCCGAATTGTTATCCGAAAACGAGGCAAATACAGTGGGCGCTCCACATTTTCTTAAAGGGTTTTCCAATAAGAGCTACCGAATATTGTTAGGATGTGTTTGTCCGTTCCGGTGACGAGACTAAATATGGTGTTGGAGAACCGGAAAGTATGGATCGGACTCACAATCACAAGACTGAGTGCTGCAGAATCAATTGCAAAATTTTTACCGAACAGACAAACAGACAAGAAAGCGAGTTAATAAAAACGTGGTAAAAATGGAGTGCTACACGAAAGAACAATGTGTTTTCATTGTTGAGCAATATTTTAAAAATAATGACAGCCCGAGGAACAATTCAATAGTCTTGTAATTTCTCGCTTTGGTGATCAGAATTGGCCGCTCAGATCGTGCGATTTAACGCCGTCGGACTTTTTTCTTTGGGGTTTTTTGAAGTCAAAGGTTTATGCCAACAAGCCCACGACCACCCACGCCTTGAAGGAGGAAATTGAGCGCTGTATCAACGAAATTCAGCCACATTAATGCAAACGGTCATGGAAAATTTCGATAAAAGAGAACGTGTGTGCCAGCAAAGCCGTGGAAGCCATTTACCCGATATGTGCTATTTCCATACATAACCCTATACTGTATACTTTATGAATCAATAAAAAATTCACAATTTTTCATTAAAAACCTGCATTCTCTATCAAAATTACTTCTTGCGTGAGTTTTGGGACACTCTTTATTTAAATAGGATAAGTTTTAACGGTTTACTAAATAAATAAGTTAGTTTAAGATTAAGATTTTGGTACTGCACTCCGTAGATCAGGTCGAATGAGGCGGGTAGAGCCTATTGGCTGTCCCGGGGGTGGGTGTTTACGGCTTCGGCCGGTTTTAGCAAAACAAAAGATGTTTGCATTGATCATTCCTCTTTTGACAAAATCACTAGACTGCAGATCTTTATGCAAAATAAAAAATGTTTGCATTGATTGCCAGATACAGGAGTCATATCTTCAATTATTCCTTTAATTATCTTATTATGGTGAAACTGTTACACTGGTGGCCTGTAAAATCTTTTTAATACCTCCACTGTCTTAAATTGTACCTAACCATTGTTGTCATAACTGCATAAAATCCGCAGTCTAGTCATGATCTATGATGATCACAATCATAATCTAATAATGACGTCTTAGAAGTCTAATAATGACTCAATGATTTAGTACAATACCGATTTCAAGCCCCTGCGCTCGATCGTCACAGAGAACCTAGTATACCAATTTCGTTATCCAACATAGATCAGACGGAACGGTATCGGATTTGGACCCGATCGTCCGGCAGGCTGTCGCGCAGAGGAATTTATTATCCGGTGACCTCTCGACAGGTGGGCGAGCTGCTTCCGAGGACGCAGAAACCGTCCGCGGTAACGCGTCCCGATCGTTAGAGCTTGAAGAAGAGTGGACAGGGTGAAGCAGGTAGGCAAAGGCTCGCGCACGGCGGTGGTCCGTTCCTTTGTTTACGCATATATGAATTACGAGGCGGCGTATAAATCACCGAATAATACCCGACAAATCCAGCGGCGATAAATAACGGGGAACAACGCTTAGGAAGTATAAGCTACCGCGGCGGCTCACGTGAACTCTGTCAGCGCGTGTCGGTTAATATACCTGACGCGCGTATGTTTACGCGCCATTTGCCGCCAATTTACAACTGACCGCTCCCCCCCCCCCCTGCCCTACAGCCACCCTCCTGGTAGAAATTGGACGTCGCCGCGTTAACAGATTCCAGTTATCCTTGGTTCCGGCACCGGGGCACGACGACGGCGGCGGCGGCGGCGGCGGCGTGGCGCAGAAAATACCTTGGCAGAGATCGAGCAACGAGGAGGAAAAGGGACCAGGATGGGCAAGCGGAGGAAGAAGAAGAAAGGCGGGCCCGGGAGAGGTTGAAAGAAGAGGAGGCGAAGATGGAGGAGGCGGATGGTCCGAGTCCAGAAGAGAGGAGGAAACGCGGCAGGAACGAGACGGGAGAACGGGTGTACCAGAAGAACCCGAAGAGAGGCCGGAGAACCGGAGGAAGAAGAAGCAACCGGCCGAAGACGAGGGTATTGTTAGGAAGGCGGGTGAAGGGCGGCCGGGTTGTGTCACGTTTCGCATTGCACGCACCAGAACTTTCTGCGGAGGTTGCCGGGGGATCCTCTCCTTCGACTCCCTCGCGAACTGATCACAAGCGCGATCTCGCCGTCCCTGGACGCCGCGGAAGAGCACGACTTCGACGTGATCCGTCGTGACGACTATATCCCCCTCTACCTCTGCCGATATTATTATTATATCCTCTCCGAGCCACGTACACGATGAACAGTCCACGAACGTATCTGATGCCGCTCTTCTTTTTTTTTTATTTCTTCTACTTCTTCTCCTTCTTCTTCTCATTCTTATTCTCCTGCTCCTCCTTTTTTTTTCTTTTTTATTCTTCATTTCACTCGAACATCACGGCCCTCCGAGGAAAGCCGTTCCTTGTTTCCGAACGAGATCCGATTGCGGATGATTTACACGGTGCGAGCCGAAGACGTGGCTCCGTCGAGGGAATGCACGCTCCGGGAACACGATGGTCGATGAATGTCTCTGCCAGCAGCACGTCTTTTCGGCAGTTTGATGGGAAATTTTCGAACGGCCCAGTCTCCTCTGTCGGACTGGAGAAAGTACTGAGCGTGCGTTAACCATTTCCGGTCTTATGTTCAGCCAGACGCGACACTGATACTAACGGTTACTCGTTTTAACATTCATCAGTAGACAGCGGACATTATGCATTTATGACAACAATGAATGGGTGAAACATACTATTATATTATTTCCAACCTATTAGACATATTAAGGAAGAAAAGGAATTTTTATTTGACTCCAGTTTATTGAAATTTAGGTAGACAATTTTTATATAGCATAAAGATCTATTCATCAATACTGCCAGAGTTGATCGGGAGACAAGCAGCCCAGATAAATTAAGACATAATTAAAATGTACATTATTTTCCAAAATAAATATTTTATTTCTGAAAATTTATTTCAATTGCAACAACCTGGAGTGAAATCGATATCTATTTTCCATCGTAATTTGTTCAATACGTTGAAGATAATAAATATTGCAGTATTTTTAAATTCCTCTAATAATTTTGCTGTTTCAAATTGCGCCTACTCATTTTTGTCACAACTGCATAAAATCCGCTGTCTAATAATCATATTTAAACACGTATTTGTTCGTGTAATCGAGGTCCTACTGTACTGACATTTTCCTGGAATTTGAACTGTTTTTCTCTATCCACTTTCCTCAATTTACATCGACGGCCCTGATTCGATATTACCAGGAGTGCTGGTAATGCATCGTTGGTTAGACCCATCGCTGGCTCCGGAATCACGGGAAGCTCCTGGGGACACGCCCTTCGTTTTCGCGCGGATACGTAGGAAGTTGAAGCGACTGACCTACCTGAAGCTGTTCAACGAGGACCACTGATAGAAATTGTTTCGAGCGGAGCCAAAGTTTGCTCGTGACGCGTCGGAGCGAAGTTCTGGCCGCGCGACGCGTGTTGCCGAGGAGCTTGTGCGCGCGAAAGGGGTGGAGCCCATAACTCAAGCTCCTCTCTGTTATTCAGTCTGGATCGGGTTGTTATTAAGAGGACACCAATAACGTTACCGATACAGCTTTATTACTACACTCGCTTAATGGGGCCCCCGGTAAGTTGAACTATCGATTTACGCGGCTGATTTATGGGGATTCAGTCATTTACAAGTGTACACCCCGGCAACGTCTTCGAGCTGTCTGTGTGGGTCTGGGGGTATGCGCGCGAATCCTCCACGAATCATTCTCGTTCTTCGGCTTGGGGGTTAATCAAGGCCAGCCACGTTCTACACAAGCTCAAGCTCTCGGACCCGGCCGATGAAGACGTGACGCGAAACGATCACTCGATCCTCTCCGATAATGTATGCCTTATTTGCCACGTGTTCCGCCATTATACGGGCATAGATCAACAAGCTGTCCGGTTCGGGGTTGTACGCCAGCCGGGTCGTATCCTTTCGTATACCTCTGGATTGTCCGGCGACCCTCGTGCGAGTTCGAACGTCGCTACTCGAGCGATATGATTTTCGAATTATAGTGTAGGGCAGAGTAGGGCAATAATCAACTAATATTTAAAAATGACTAGACGGTCATAGCTAGACTGCAGATCTTTATGCAAAATAAAAAATGTTTGAGCCCCATTTTGCCATTCAACTTTGTCCTTCAGACATTTGACGTATCTTTAAAAACAACAAAGATATTTGAGGTGGCAACGTTAGGTGACTGACCCTGTATGGTAGTATACTGGATGAAAATTATTACCAGACTGAGGCACGAGGGCATGGAGAAGTGGCCAGCAAAGTTACTAAATTGTCTCCGAGTCCGGAATCTTTTTAATCACACCTTCTACACTTGATTGACCCTCGCAACTGTATCAGACCTTCTAGTGTTCCTTTTTGCAAAAGACGGCGAGGCGTGCGAAATTTTCATCGATCTGATCTATATATGTGTTTCACACGGGTTCCCGGCGTGCACACGTTCCTTCGAACGGCTCCGAATCGAATCGAATCGATCGGCGCGGTGGAAAGTTCGGATTCGTCGAATTCCAGGGAACGGTCGCGTCGCAGATAGCTCAGCTCGCTACCCACGCCAATGGGGCCCGAGATCGTGAGTCAGCTAGTTGAGTCCACACGGTTCCGCGGGCCCGATTGCAGGCCCCGTGCTCGCGCGCGAGAGCGCAGATCTTCGCTCGATTTTAAATTAGCCGACTTTTAATACGCGTGCTATTGCATGTTCCGTGGATAAGCTTCGTGCCCGTTTGCCTGCCTTTTCTCCTGCCTCGACGGCAATTCATTTACCCCCTTTTTCGTCGGCGAGCGTACCCGCTCGCGCGTACCCGCTCCGCTCGGCTCCGTTCCGTGATCGGTTTTGCTCGCTTGTTCGCTTACTCGCTTGCTCGTACACTCCGCTTACTCGCTTACTCGCTCACTCGTTCGCCAGCGGAACTGTGTACGCCGGCCGTGCTCATCTTTACACGACGATATTTAAGCGGATATTTACTGATCGGCAACAGGCGGAGCCGATAATATCGATGGGACGATATTATAAATTCCTTATCGGCCCCGACTACGTTCCACCGCGATGTACGATATCTAATGGCACTTTTTACTACCCGCAAATTAAATTTCGAATCGATCGTCGTGCCAGCGACGTCGGATATATTTCAAGCATTCGCGGCTCGTACAACGATCTCGCGGGCGCGCACGTTTGTGTACCTGTGGGATACTATCGACAGAGAAAGTTCCGATCGACGTATACAACGAATTACTTCTAACCTCAACAATCGGACATTACGAAGTTTTGACTTTGCTGCATTATAACTTTTATATTATAAGATTCAAATTAACCCTTTTGTGGATCATATTTACCTATTTGTAGGCGACCGTAATTTGGTTCCCTGAGTTACTTTAACAAACAAATATCCGATGTAACGTTATTATTCCGAGGGAAAAGGTTTATTGCATGTATGACCGTACACGACGACTAAAATCACAAGAAACGACAAAATGACATTGTATTACTTCACTCTTGTGTCATCCATAAGATGGATTTGGCTTGCAAAAAGGTGAATAAGTATTGCGAAAGGGTTAATCTGGAGTATAAAAAGGCGAACATGATCTGCAAAAGGATTAATGGGTCAGAAATAAGAATTTCCATTTGACTTAAAAACGTTTCATTAATCATCTTGTAATGCAATTCGTATGATTCACTGTACCGTAGGCCGTGAATGCTAATTAAACGTGTACATGTTAATCCGTGTCGATAAACTGCATTAATATAGATGCAATGGGCACGAGTTAATTAGTCTGTAACTAATACTGAAGTAGTAGTGCAGTGTCTATAGTAGGGCAACGTATTGCTCGAACTATCTAAAACGTCGTACTGGAGACTCGTAATTACAATATTAAGCGGTGCTACTTTCTGTTTGTCTCTTTTTAAATGTGGTTCTAATAGACTTGGCAGACGACAGATTATTCATTTTAATAAATTGCGTTTATTTATTCTGTAATTAGATTCACATTCTCAATCCCATTACCCCTTACATTATTACTTTTTCGAAAACGCAGATCAGGTTGACGTTCTCACAGTGGTGGATTATTTATCGTTACTATTGCTAAATAATTTGATACGTTTGTTGACTATTGCTTCTTGATAAATGATAAATTCTATTGAATTGATGAAAGGAAATCGGTCATTTTACAGAAAAGTAATCTGAAAATTATCTAAAATTGCCAATTTTCATTATTGTATATCACCAACTTATAAGTGTAAAATAAATTGTCGTCATTTAGATGCTGGGTTGATTGTCATGTATTACATTAGTTATAAGGAGACAGTGGATCTTTATGCGAAATAAAAATTTTGTACGTGAATTGCAGCAAACTGAAATGATGTAGAAAATTATTTTCTTCGCTAATACGTTGAATAGGTTGAAAATAATATAGCAGTATTCTCAAATTATTCTAATGTTTGTACTGTTTTAAATTACACCTCCTTTTTGTCATAAATGCATAAAATCCGCTGTCTAGTTATAAAGTACACCACAATTTATATATTTATTATTAGACTCAGGAATTTATGCATTTATAACAAAAATGGACATGTACACTTTAAAGCAGTGGGCATGTTAAAAATATTTAACAACATAAATGTATTAGTTTCAGCTGAATAAGATAATTAAAAGAAGAATACAATTATTATTTGGCTGCTGTGTCCTGCAATCGATACGAACATTTTTTATTTTGCATAAAGATCCGCAGTCTATTCATTATTATACTTTTTTCAGAAATATAGTTTGAGTTGTGTCACTTTTCTTGTATGAATGAGCGAAGTTTTCTCCACAGTGCACGGAAGTTATTAACAAAATGCAATAAAGCGAGGCTGAAGACGGCGCTTTGAATTTAACATTTAACCTTCGCAGCTTCAAAAGGATAATTTCGGAGATCGTTCTGTTTGCGTTACGGTTTTGGGCTGCGATTCTAGATTGATAGAACGATCAATTCGCTACTGGAAAGTGGCGGTTGCTAACGATGACCTCTAGGTAACAATTTCTTCGCGAACGTAGCAAAATTGTATGTTGCTGTCTCGTATATCGGTAGAGCGCACGCATACGCTATAGTTTATTACGTGCTGATACTCCGGGTACTCTTACACGGGCCCTAACTTTTTTATTACCATTTTTTCCCACCGTTTTATACTGTGTTTACCGCACACTTCAGAGTGAATGATTTTCTTGCAGCCGTTATTTCACGTTGAATCACACGTTAGAACAGCCAACGTTTTTTTTTCTGGCATTGCGCGTTAAATCGCGAGCTCCGCGATTCAAACTGCTGCAAAACTATGATTGCTATGGTACAGTGACTGTAGAAATTATTAGAACTATGTTAGGACTACTACGATTAGCAAAACTAAAAACATTTACACAAATTCAAGAATACTGCTAGACTATTTCTACATATTGTTAAGAAAGGAAATTAATATCTATGTAGATGCTGTGTCTTGCAATTCACCCAATTTTTACTTCGCACAAAAGATTGCGGTTTAATGATAACACAGCATTCTCATTATAGTCACACGAAGCAGGGTCAGGTGATAGACATCGTATTAAATACGACTCCGATTTGAGATTAACCTGCTGAAGTGGACCGACGCGATACCGTGTAGACTTTCATTGTACTATAAATTGTAGACTTCGTTCTCTACTTTCTTTTCCGAAAGGAAACTAATCTTTACAGGTCATTGAAATTCATGCTACATTTTCTTATCCAGACCTTTCTCTCGCGAACTGCCCTAGATCATAATACTGACTTTTCACTTCACAAGTATTCAAATTCCATAATCAGACTGACCTATCACTTTGTACAAAGTACATTCTATCGATTGCGATTTAATTAAATAAATAGTCTTCTATTTATAAAATTACATCATTCAAGAGAATTTACTGAATACTATTGCACAAGTTGGAACTGCATAACGATTGACAATATATGCGTGTGCTTTTCGAAATCGATTTTTCCGGAAACCATAGATGGAAATTCAAAACAATTTTAGGGTTCATTAGAGTAGACTGCTGCGCATGTTTATGCATTTTCCAATTTTTGTCGACCAATTTTAAGATAGCGGAATGAAATAAAATCTTATTTTTAGTGGGAACAGAGTCTTAATACATCTAAAACAAATGAAAATTGTGCAAGTATCTATTGAATTTTATATTCTAGCTTTCTCTGAACATTTTCATAAGCCATAAATCGACAAAGATCCGCAGTCTACTCATTAATATTCAGTTCATGTCGATCTATCAGAAACGATTACTCGAAGTTGAAAATCCATTATACGTGCAGGTAGAATGAACAATGCAATTTGAGCATTTCATAAATAGCTAATTTTCGACCGTTTCAGAATAAGACTCGGCAGAAAAGTACTAGAACCGGTGTAAAAAATAGAAAAAAGTTTGCGTTGCTTGAAATGGTAATGATCGCTTCGCGTCGAGCGCGTTAAAGTGAAAAAGTGACGTATTCACTTTCCCAGGTTTCTCCGTTATTATAGCTGCGGTGTTTATTGCGCGAATTCTCCGCATCAATTTGTGCCATACGTTGTTCGCCATTCCATTATCATCAACAGAAGATTTACAAGCCCACGGACAAACGGTTAGAACCGTTTGTAGTATAAACGGAACAACGAACATTGAACAATCAATCGGACGAACGATAGCCCTCGATAATATACGCATTATCTGAATTAATTATCACGCTCGTTCACGCACACAGAGCCGACGCGCGCTCCAGCAATTTATATTTATTCCGCGGTACGACGAGCATGCGTATCGATTGCGTACTTTTCGCACACGCAACGAAAAAATCGTACGCGTTTTTCCTCGGTTAATTAACGCCCACGTCCGATCTCGCGATCGAACGCATAAAGTAAACAGCCGCGCAATTTTAATCGCTTCACGCTCGCGCGAGACACGCGTAAATTAACGAAGAACGGTTTCGAATCTCGGAAACTTTTCGAGATTGGAAGGCACCATTTCGACCGCCAAAATTACACGAATCAATAAACTACGTTTGTCAGAAACAGCGAAAAACTGTTTCCGACAAGAGCTATTATTAGACAGAATATAATCTTGAAGTGAACAATTATAATGTAATTTTTGTTATTTCAGCAAAGTGTTCTTAATCGACAGTTACGATTTAGCGAGAGAATGGGTCCGATGTTAGGCTGCTCTGCCCTAAACCGTATTATTATAAACAATGTAATAGATGGAGCTTGTTAGTGGTGATTAGCAGACTGCAGATCTCCGCGCTAAATAAAAATCTGTGTCAACTCCGACGCACAGTGGTTCGAAATAAATTAATTTCAATAAACGATGTTCCTTAATTCTTGAAACGTCGTCACTATTTTTCATTCCACTTCAGCCAGTTTTCCCATAAATGCGTAAAACCCGCAGTCCAGCGATTACCTAGAGTTAGCACGCAAGCTCTCGGTACAGTTCAGTTTCGCGTACGGCGTGGAGCTTACGATCTCTGTATCGACTGCCAGGAGAAATTCAGTGCAACACGTACGTCCGAGCGGATCTCCGGAACGATCCTCTTCGTGGTGGGTCAGACTGACCCAGCACCCGTATGCCAGGTCGCCGTGCGAGCCTCGGAGGCCGTTGGTTAACGAGCACGTGTCCTCGGAGAACAGTTAAACGCGATCGTTCGGTGCCCGGGCAGCGAGGAAGCATAAGGTGCGTCTTTCCCGTCGACGAAAACAGGCTATAAATACGTGTCACGGTTAATTCAGGCGTGATAGAGCCCCGGCAGATATAGATACGGCGACAATTTACGGTTTTGAATTACGTACCGCCGCGGAAGGCATCAGAAGGCGCGCGAGCTACGAGGACGACACCCACGTATAAATAGTGGTAGGGAGCGTGTGGTCCTTTCAAGCGAGCAGAACCGTTGACCTATGACACGCACGCTATAAACAATTCTCTGAAGCAGTAAATGGATATGTGCTGTTATACAGCATCGAGTTGAAAACTGACCCTGGCTGGCTGGGCTGGCTGGGCTGGCTGGGCTGGCTGGCTGGCTAGCTAGCTAGCTAGCATGCCTGCCTGCCTGGCTGACTGGCGGGCTGACTGCTTGCCTGCCTGCCTATCCGACTCTGGCTGGTCCTTTACGAAACGGTTATTGGATGCACGCCATGCTCCTGTGCCAACCCCGGGGCTGTTGGTAAATATTTTTTGTCCTGACGAATAGATTTTCTGGGACAGCACGCGGTAGGACGCGCACGGATGAGCTGACCGCGAACGTACATAGAAATTGATTTCGGCCCCGGACAGTCATCGGACGGTCCGCCGGGACCGTTTGATAAATCTTTCTAGCTGGTATTGTGATCCCAGGGTTAATTAACTCTGATCGGCGGCTTTCGGTGTTCTCCCCCTTCCCCGCCCCTACCCCCCCCCCTACTCCCGCGAATTGCATCGCTCAATATTTCGGCCGATTGGTCGATTTCTTACTCATTGAGGTTTCATTATGCGGTCGACGAGAATTTGTACAGTATACCCCGTCGCAATATACACCAGCGCGGCGGCCGGGGCCCCTCGTCGCGGAAATTGGGAATTATTGATCATCCGGTCGGGATAGACAATTACGGATTAAGTCAATTCATGGTTTTCGGACAAATAGTAATTCCGTTGATTGGCTAAGCTCGCGGGTTTTTATCGATCGACCAGGACCCGTATAATTTTGCCTAGCGAGTCGCGACCACTCGAACCGAGCGAGGGCAGACCGTGCTCGGAAGAGTTACTTGGAAATGGACACGTACCACTCGAAGCTTCTCAGACTGTTCTACTCTCAAATATTATTCTCCTATAGATAGACGCGGATATTAACCCGAGGTTTCTGTCAACCGTGCAGCTCCGCGCCAGGATGAAACGTTTGCTGTACCACGTCAAAGCGCGAGGTTCGAAATCGGCGGCTTCTCGCTTGGACACGAGAATTCTTTCGGTACCTCGGCCCCTGCGTATTCGAGGGACCGGAAAACGTGGTAACGCGTAAATGATTGGAAAATTGTGACGGGACAATTAAGTGTAAATACGGTTTTTCTCACGGCTACAAAAATTTACGTAGAATCGAGAGTAATAATTACAGTGCGGATTTTATGCATTTATGACAAAAATGGGCACGTAAAGCAGTGGCAAAGCCCTCCTTCTTTGCGTCGCAAATTTTGATCGTTCATTATTTTTGAAATGAAAATGTTTCTATGATTTTTTTTTTTTGTATTAGTTGTTCCTGATCCAGTCGCTTCATTAGGATTACTTACCATTTCCAATCTTAACTTACTTCTAAACATTACTGCACTGCAAGAAGTTTCACTTCTGTCGCGCGTGCTTTTCCACGCGTATAGTTTTTTATACATAAGGATATTAATCCTGGGTTATAAAATACTAGTGTCAAGTATAGGTACTTACAAATTTTTCAGAATCTTTTCTACCTCCGTCGAATCAACAGGACACTGCCATTTGCGCGAATAAGTTTGAAGCACAACACAACACATTATCCAAAATTGTGACAACGAACGGGAAGAAGTTACTCCGACCACGGTCAAAGTAGTACTGCGGTTGTAACCTCGGTTTTTCGTGAATGGTTAAGGGTGGAAAAGTGGGGAAATTGTCAAAGAAATTCCTTGTGACATTGTCTACGGTCATCAATGACGTTATTTATAAGGGTAGTCCGCTCGTCGATTCGATGGGTCCGTCGCACGTGTTGTCGCACGTTGCTTAATCTTTTTTTTTTTCTTAAAAAAACAACTTGTTATTTGATCGATTTTTTGTATCACTGTGTCAATTTTTCACCGAGGGACAGATTCAGTTCGTGAAATGGGGGACGAATGAGGGTTAAGAACGTCAAAGTATTAGTTTCAGCTTAATACGATAATTAATAGAAGAATACAATCTTTATTTGGCTCCAGTCTCCTGCAATCAATGCAAAACATTTTTATTTTGCATAAAAATAAACACCGATGATTAAATAGAGAGTGCAATATGTATACAGTAGAATAAACAATTCGACTAAAAAGAATTCATTCGAACGATCATTTTATATTTATTCGGATCAATTCGCATGATGCCGAGCTCTGACGGAGAGTGACTATAGAAAACGTCCGAAGCGAAAGCGGCTTATGCATTTCGCCTCTCGCCGGCAGTATCGCGTGAAAGCTTTTCGAAATTTGGGCTTGACGCGGCCCTACCAACGGCGCCGCGTAGCCTCGATGGTATTATCAATATCTTCGGGCTTATCAAACGCAAGAATGAGTTACCAAAGCTCGTCGAATGAGAAAGGGGGGGTTAGCACGAATGCTGGCGCGCGGTTTCCTAAAGCGGGAACAATGAAGTCCATTAGGGTGGCAGCGCGATGTGCGTGAGCGCGTGCAAAGATAATCTGCGTGTGTGCAAACGTTTAATATCCGAGGATATCTCACTCTCGCGAGGGGCCAGCATATTGAACCGAAACCTCGGATATCTTTGCGAACCGCGCGCCGGGCTAATTTAAGCGTGAAAGGAGGAAATTTATCGTGTTCGCGGCCGAAGATACTATTTTACAATTCCGTTTCCTGCGCGGCGGCGGCGGCGGCATCGCACGGTTTGTATTATGCGTGCGTTATCGTTTCACGTTTCTGAAACGCGAACTGCTTAGTTAACTCGGCCTCCGTGTGTATGTGTACGTGCGTGCACATGTATGCGAACCGCGGATGAGTTACGACGAACCCGGTGGCTTCGTTTCCTAATACACGCGATCGCAGTCGTTTCCTACTATCCGCTGGGATTCACGACACTCTTAATAACAAAAGTTTCGTCGAGCACGCTGCCATCCCGTGCGATCTTCGTCCTGGCCTCATCAACGAGAAGTATCATCTTACAGCTTACGAAGATCACGCTTGTATGCCGCTCCTGTAAAGCAACTGCCGCCCCCGCACAACCCCGCGCCGCCGTTGTCCCTGGCCGAGATGCGAGCACTTGCGACTTTCTTCTCCATTTCTCAAAGACGGTTATTGCGAGCACGCCGGATAGACAGTTCTGATAGCGATAACGTTATGCCGCCTGCGCCTGCCTGCCTGCCTGCCTGCCTGCCATGGCGGCTTGGAAACCGCTACGTGCGAAACTCCGCGGATTCGGACTCTACTCGATCCAGTTTGCCCGTTTGTTTGTTCCGAGAAATTTCGGAAATTTGAAAACTGCTTTTAACACTAGAACAGGGGTTCCCAATGGGATCCGGGCAGGCCCCTTGAGAGAGGGTTAATGGAAGTTAAAAAAGGGTCTATAGTATTTCAGGACTCTAGTGGGGGTCAATTTCCATCGATGATCAATTTTCTGTTTTGAAATTTTATTTAATTTTTAAGGAATGTAATTATTAGATAATAATATCCGTTTTAATTTGTATAAATACAATATAGGTTTGCACGGGGCGGTGTGATCCATGGATCTAAAGCCGAATTTCATGTCGCTTTTGTAAATTTTGTAAAATAAAGAGTAAAAATGAAAACAGTACAAAAATAATGCAACATAAATCTACTAAACTACTTTTTCTAATTTTTTGTTGATATATTTAGTCAAATTGTTATCTTTAAGTTTTTTACGTGCAATTAGTATTATGAGTATGTTGTATGCTGTATATTATAGAGAAAAATTTAAGGGGGTTGATGAAGAAAATCTTTCTTTTAAAACGCGTCGATGTAGGAAAAAGATTGGGAACCCCTGCACTAGAACAACAGAATCCCGGTCAAAATCGCGGATTTCAAAACTCCTCGTGAAATATTTCATATGACGCAGTAAATGAATGGGTGTCTGGAAGAAGGGCCTATTTCAGGTTTGTTAAATTTCACAGGAGTGCAATTTTGAACTTAAACGTGAATTGCAATAATAAACACCAGCTGAAAATGACATGAATAATGGTATCAGGACAATAATCAGAAATAATATTTTTAAAAAACTACAGTTTCATTAGCAACATCTTTACAATTATTCTTTTTATTAACCGAACGTAATTATCGGGAGCACGAATACTTCCATAAAACTGTTAATTAGGTGTTCTGTCCGCATTATACGGTATACACTTTTTAACCATGCTTCACCAGTGTACTCTACTAATTGTACTGATGAAAACACGACGTTCAAACTGAATTCTTAAACACCACTTTGATTACCAACACTTACTGTAACATACAGAGTGTTCCATTTATTACGATCGATTTAAAGGAATTACGATCGATTTATGTATCCATAATTTTGTAACAAGTCAAATGAAACATACTCTACAACTTGAAAATGAATTTTTAAGACAGTTTATGTAAAATTAAATATTCCTTTTGGCATGTGAAGATCACTATCGTGTTGACAAGAAAGTAATTTCGGTATGTTCAGTTGAAATAGAGCTCAATTAATTAATACAAGCAATGAACTTCAACGAATAAGATATTTTCCCTTTTGTTCGATGATCTTTTGCAAAAAAGAATTAATAAGAAAATATTTTATTGATTGAAGTTCATCGTTAGAATAACGAAAGTCGGATTTATTTCACCTTAAATTAAAGTACCGAAATTACCTTCTTGTCACCCCCCCCCCTCCCAAAATGCAGGATCAGAGACGTCAATTACGAAATAACACAACAACACAACAGTTAACCGGAAAAAAAAGGATAATGTTTGAAAACACAACGTTGAATACAGTTAAACGAAAGATTATAATTATTTAATTAAACGAATAGTATTAAATGAATTGATAAAAAAGAAACAGAAATAACAAGAAATTTTTTATACAAATTGATGAGTTAACATTTACATCTTAAGTATTTCGGTTATGTGTTTCGCATTAGAAAAATAAGAGACACGAAGTTCCGGGAAAATTTACTTACAAATAACAGAACAGTATAACTTACTCCGAGAAACTATGTCAAATTGACACGAGGGACGGATGAGGGTTAAGATGTGGTGTTAAAGATAAATATTGACTTGCACCGCTTTTGCATGAAACGGCTGAAATATCCGTAGTGGAATGGTAGCAATCCCTCGAGCCCGGATCTGTCTTAGAGAATTAGAGACACTCAATCAATGTTCTCGCGACAAGAAGAAAAGATGGTCGCGCGTCGCCGAAGCTCACGTTTTTCCAGTTCGCCTTTTCTCAAGTGTTTATCACCCGGGTCGGCGCGAAGATAATTCGCGCGGGCGACGCAGTAACAAGAACATTCGTGCACGAAACAATGCGGTTCTATTCATGCTCGTTATTTCCCCTCGAAACTCATGCAAGAGGCATAGCCTCACGAACTTCTGCGGTCTATTCGTCGTCGTTTCCACGTCTAATTAGAAAATTGGCCCGAAGACGAAACGCGGTTGGTTCACGGGAATCGTTTTGTAACGATTCCGCCGACTCTTCGTACCTACCCGGCGCGGTGCGGCGACGATCCGCGTCGTGACAAAACTTGTCATCGTATCCGAGGGCCGCGAGAAGATTAAGCGGCAGGCGGCCGCGGAAATCGGCGAGGCCGAAAGGAAATTAATAGTTCGTCCCGGATGTTGGTCGTTCCTACCGCAGAACGTACCGCAAACGTTAACCTCCAGCCTCGCACCTACCGACCGAGAAAATTTAAACGCACTGTGGACGTTCTCCGACATGACCGATTACTTTTCAAACGTACTGCCTACAACTCTTCTTCAAAACATCCTGCAACAAAAGTTGGTAACGAAAACTTAACTGTATAAGTTACGAAAGAACACGTGAAAAACATGAAAATTCAGATTCTACTCAGATTGTAATTTCGTAAAAAACAATCGTGCAGCAATAGACTCGAACTCATTTTTCTACGTTCTTTATACATGACGTGGCAGATGCGAAATTGAAGACCCATTTTCTTAAAAAATGATATATGTACAGTGGTACCTCGGTATACGACCTTAATCCGTTCCTGATGTTTGGACTTACACCGAATAGGACGTATAGCAAACCAACCTTTCCTATAAGAAGTAATGTAAAGATGATTAATCCGTTCTACTGATGACTGACTAACTCCTATTGATATTATACCTACATTAATGGGGTTGTAGAATAATTTAAACACTCTTTTAATACGTAAATAAAGAATGAGATTTTATTATAGATTATTAAAAAACTCTGCTAAAATACAAAAAGAAAAAAATGATATTCTATTCTGTGGAAGAACGGTCCCCTTGCAATAAAACCTGACATTCTGGTGTTTTTCCTTTTTCCGTCTTCTGTTGCTTTTCACTAGGCTCAGCTGGTTTGGCTGTCAGTTAATAATACATCAACTCCGAATATAATTAATTTTTCCTCTGAGATAATTATTCAAAAATGATTAAAGTATTAAAAAAATTTTTTCCGTGTTCGAATCCAGCCGTACCGACCACAAAATGCGACCGTTATACATCGTTTCACAAAAATCACAAGACTGAATTTATTTAGATGTCTTGCAATTTTTATAACAATATGTACTTGAAGAAAGAAACTCGCTTAATAACTTCTTGTGGACGTACCCATGTAATATCAAAAGCTGTCATTTGACCAGTGGTGGTAGCTTTAGCGTTAAGTCACCCACTTCTGAATTATGTTGCTAAACTTGTTCTCTTGAAAGATGGGGAGAGCCAGTTAAAACCAGGCGAAGGATTTTTGAAAATGAGGATTGGTAACCGGGTGCCCGAACCAGTACGAATTTTTTCGTTATTGATCAGAGGGGTTGAACAACGACTTTTTCGATTTTCGAGCAGGGCGGCCGTAGCGTGGCGCCGCCGGGAGCATTCTTCGGCAGCGCAGCTCCATATGCGTGCGTGCGTGCGTGCGAGCGTGCGTGCACGAGTGCGATGGAGGTTTTCAGTCGGGCCGAGTTCTGAGAAATGGCGTGCGGTATCATTCCGTTCCATCCTGCATGCCGTCGGTTGCGTAGGTGATACAGACACGCACGGCTCTCTACGCATCCAGCTCACGCACGTTTGCCTCGCATGCGTGTTCCCTAGTTCCATCGCGCGGACGGACCGAGAGAAAGTACCATCGTGCAAAAATAAAAGTAACGCGAAAGAGGCAGAAGGGGGGTGCAGACCGGAAGAAAAAACCATCGGTAGAGACGAAGAAGAAGAAGAAGGAGATGAAGAAGAAGAAGAAGACTGACAGGGGAAGAAGAAAGAGCAACATCGATGCCGGAGTTGGCAACACAGGTAAAAGAGCCCACCAGGTAGGTTCTGGCCGTCAGTGGCGATGCAAGCGACGCGAACGAGAGGAAGGACTATGAGAACGACGTAGCGAAGGTGGATGGCGAGGAGGTCGGAGGAGGCCGAAGGAGAACACTGCCAGAGGAGGCTGGCGGTGCAGGAGGAGGACGAGGATGAGGATGAGGAGGAGAAAGAGGAGGAAGGCGAGCAGCCTGCCACGGTGGTTGGGCCGGCCGGGGGAGGGAGAGGCGAGTAGAAGGGCAGCAATCTCGCGGTAATCTAATTTCAGCGTGCGGAGGGTTCTAGGAACGCGGCGTGACATTAGCGAACCACCTTCAGCATCGTCCGTTCGTAGCCCAGCGTCCTTCTCTCGCCGCGATCGTCCCCCATCGTCCCGTCTCTCTCCATCCACCTCCGCCAACCTCTGTCCTCTCTTATTCCACCTACCGCGCCGACTCTTCCTCCCCCATCCTACCTCTGTAACTCCGCTGCTCTTACGCCGAAGGAGGCTATCTCCTCGTCTAGTTACCGACGCCGAATAAAGTGGTTCGACGTTTACGTCGACCCGGGCTAACGGGTAATCCCCTACCCGCCTCTGCCGTCACCCTGCGCACTCCTCCGCCTGTCCTCCGCCAGCCCCCCTTTCGTCCTGCACGATCCTCTCTTACCTACCCGACGCCACACCATCGCCGACGATTTTCCGTTGCGCTCTGCCCGCGTATCCGCGAAAGGAGATCCCGGGATCCACGGTTCCCGCAACGTGGTCGCCGCTCCGATATCCCGAGCGATGGAATTCGCTCGTCGAGACGCGCCGCCAGACTCTGAACAGGTGTACGCGTCGACGCACTCCGCACCAGGGTGCACCTTATTTCTCAACTGTCGCGTTGCTACCACCCCGTACTGAACGTTGGAATCCCCTTTTTCTAGATAATATTCCATTACTCAGAAATTAGAGGTGACACGGAACGATGTTTCAGACGAAACTTGTCGGATATAGAATAGATATAATGTACACAGCGACATTGTATTTGTTTGACATTGCAGCAACCTTGGAAAGCTGTAGAGACCTGCATTTTTGTTTACGTATTCTTGAAGGTGACACCACGACTATTAATGTATATTATCATAAAATTAGTAATCTGTGCAGCCAGAGCTTAACACGGTTAAGTAAAGAAATATTGACAAATGCTAATCGCGACTTTCTCATTCATTGAAATGGATGTCGCGAAATCTTCGGCGCATGAAAATTTCATACGCACGTCTCCGACTTGGTTTCGAGGATATTATTTAACGAGGGAAGAGAAACGAAGGAGTGCGCCCGTAAAAATGGCGCGCGTCATCGTAAATGTCGACGATGGAATTACATAATTCCGATGGTCTGGATACACTTACTAGAGATATTTTATGAGCCCCGGATTTCAAGTAGAACGAGAAAGTTTTGTGTTATCCGAATCCTCGGCGCCATAATTTTAAGTTGAATTAACGTGGACATTCCTCTATTCGTTTAATGACGCCGTAATTATATCAGTGCGCAACATAAACGTCATTCGAAATATTTATTGTACTCGGTCGATTCCATAACGCGTTATCACTTACAACTTTCTAACTATTAATTCTAGTGAAATAAATTATATATCCTATTATCTCAGCACTTTGATCGGCGAACATTTTGTTGTACATTTTGCAGGCTTTCTGCAAGCTTTCACGTTGCAATATTACTTCATAGAAACCACTATAAAAAATGCAGCCTGTAAATAAATAAGAAAGGCTGTATTTACATTGTGTTTTATTCTTTCTTAAAGTATATATTTATATTGTTAAACCAGAGTTGGGCATTAACCAATTCAAATTTTAATCAAGATCGATTGATTAATGTGTACAATTAAAAAAGGTAATCATTGAAAAATCGACGATTGATTCAGTAGATTGAAGTAGAAATTTATTCGTGAATCGTTGATTAAATTTTTGCCCAACTCTGTGTTAAACAACTGTTGCAAGCAGAGACACTGTCCAGTTTCTCCCTGCTAATTCCCATTCTATCATTTTGTTACCCTCAATCCAAGGTTCCAGTGTCTCTGTCGCCATTTTATTATGATTTTATCCATTTCAGCGGTACAACTATGAGCATTGTGTGTACTGCGTAAATTTAAGACTGATGCAATCTATATTTCCACTAGTACACATTTGCATGCACTAATTACGTGTTGTATCTTGCATCAAGAATGACGCGCTTGCAGTGACGGTTGCAGTTGCTGCTGCTGTTCGTTGATGATGGTGTTGATAATCAAGGAACTAGTTACCTACTCATTCACTCGTAGATGAAAGGATACAGAGTTCACTGTATTTTTAGGTCCCACACAAATCTTACCTTTTCACTTCTCATTAAATTTCCGTCATTGATCATAGTGATTAAACTGCAGATCTTTATGCATAACATAATTTCCTCAGGATAATCTAAAACGGCTGCAGATAGACAGAAAGTCATTTCCTTCGTGATCACGATTTTAAACCTTAGCACTGGAATGACTTGCCATATTATTGCCCCAGTACAATTTTTTTAGTCGTTTTATTAAGGTTTAAATTAAAGGTGTACTCTTTATAGAGTGTGACATAAAGGACGCATTCTTCAGCCTTCTTCGGTCCTCATTTTTGTCCGATAAAAGAATGGGAAAAAACATCAATTTTTCAGATCTCGTCGTGAAGGGGAGGTTTCAATCCTCAAATCTGTGGAAGATTTACGCGCGATAAGAATTTTTGTAATATTTTCACAGAGGCTCCAATCTATATCATTTTGTAGGAAAAATGGGTCTTCAGTTTCTCGTTTACTACATCATGTAAAAATATCTTGGATGAAAGTAAATATATAATGGTATGCAAGAGTAAAATCTGCTAGCTCTAAAATCAGTTCAAATTTGTTGTTCACGAAATTACGATAGGTTAAATATTGTCAATTCAAATAATTTGTCGATCCACTGTAAGAAACTTTATCCAGTTGGCTTGTCCTCGGTCATTCTGTTAATATTTATAAGTTTGCTGAGTATACGTCGCGTCACCAGGTGGTACTGGACGGTCCAGAGTGGGGGGGGGTGAGAATGAGCAAATCGTTTCCCTGGAATCATTAATTCGTCGCAATCGAGCAGAAGAGATTAGTTCTGGGAACACAGTGGACGCAGCGCGAGCATGGTCTCCTAGCCGGCAGCCAGGTTGCGTAACGCGAATAAACGTCGCTCCGAAAAAGAAGCAGCACAACGGGCCGGATAGGTGGTGGGGGGCGAGGGAAGGGAAGGGGAGAGAAGATAGATTCTCTAACCGGAGAAAGAAACGGAAAAGAGGGCAGAACACACACACACAGGCGAAAGAAACCGAAGACTCCTCTCTAAGGACTATTAATGCTGAGTTAAGTGGGCGACGCGATTTGGGTTTTTATGACTTTGAACAACGGCCATAAAAGAACTAGTAGACGAAGATGCCCTATCAAAGGAATAAAACGAAATTGTACAAATTGCTTTTGTATTTATTATTTATGTCTTATTTCAGATACAGAATGAAGTTGGCACACCTTCGTTAGATTGTTAACACTTCAGGGATGACTGCAGCACACTGTTCTGACTCCGACTACATACACTTTTACACTTTATCATTTACATCCTAGAATTTTAATATGGCTATGAGTACACTGTGGATCTTTATGCAGAAATTGATTGGGTGAAATAAAAACAGTAAAAGATTTGAATAATCCAAGGATGTTGTAACGTTGCTTTTAATGTAACAAAATCATTAAGGGATGAAATCAATTCTTATGTTATTCTTGCTTCCCGCAATTAATGCAAAACATTTTTATTTACCGTAAAGACCCGCAGTCTAGCTACGAGAGAAAAGTCGAACAAAAAGTCAAAATCGTCAACAGATTACGGTGACGTCTTCCTAGCATCACGCAACGTCAATCATACCGAAAGAAACCGCCAAACGACCGTCGTCTTCGAGGCGGTTAACATTTGAGTAGAACGTACCTAATTATTACGCGTGCGCCCAATATAGTTATGATGTATGAGCTAGTACATAGCTCATTCGCTGACGTTGACATCCAAGAAATATGTCAAAATTCCACGATCATCTCGACGAAAGGATTGCTCCCTTCTTGGCAGGTTCACTGCGTAAAGAGAGAACGGAAGTGGAGGAATGCGGCCGTAAAAATGGCGGCGATCTTGGTGCGATACGAGCAGCGAAAGACTCGTCCCTAAGGATTATTAATGCAGAGTAAAGGGCGCTAAGGGGTAGAGGGAACAGGAGGGGGGCGGAGGAGGGAGGAAAAGGGCGAAGGAAGCGAGTAAGGACGAGCTGGGGAGTAGGGGGAGTACGCGACTTATCGTTAAGAGCCGCGTGTCTCTTCGATGCCTCGGCCGTTTCTGCCGTGCCGGAGGTTCACGATTCTCGCGTGACCCGTGAACTCTCGCACGTAACGAGATCTCTCTCTGCCTCCTCCTCCCCCCTTTCTGCTCCCACCCCCTCATCGCCCCCCGACGCCGCCGTCCCTTAGACCAACACCAGCGTTCAAAGCAACGGGGCGTTCATACACGCGAGATCGTAGACCGCACCGCCGCGCCGACAGTGCCGTAGCAAGGCGCCCTCGGTGCCCGTCGCAGCGCACGGACTCGTTCCGTGGAAGCACGCCTCGCTCGCCTCCGGCCCTAATAAATTACACCTCTTCTATACCTTTCTCTGTTCCACCATCGACCCTGGACCGACCATTTGAACTCCTGCGCCGCCTGTACGTGCACCGCGAGAGGCTCCCTCCGCCTCCATCTGCCTACCTAACGTGCACCGGCGTATATGCACCGACGCCGCCGCCGCCGATTGAATTGCTGCGACGATACGTGTGCATCTCGCGCACCACCTCCGCGGTCACCTTCGCCTTTTTGCCGCGGCTACCTTCCACCCTCTACACGCACCCGGCTACCTTCCGGATCTGGTCTCACTTCCGGTACGATCAGGATCCGTCGACAATTCTCCGCGACTCACTTCTGGGCCATTCCGATCATGTAATAAAAATGTGGCGTACTTTAACCCTCGGAGTCATCTATTATTTCATTAAAGTACTCAAAATTGTCATTTAAGTACTCTATTGGGTGGCAATTAAACTAACTGAATAGCTGTTCCATTGATGTCCCAAAATAAAAATGTTTTACCTGAATTATAACAAAACTGGAATGAAATATAAAATTTTCTTTGTCATCGTGGATAAAAGGTTGAAAATAATATGACAGAATTTTTAAATTCTTCTGATGTTTTCACTGTTTTAAAATGTCACCTACTCATTCTTGTTATAAATGCATGAAGAAATGCATGAAGATCCGCTGTCTAGTTATTAGACCTTACCCTGCGGGGGTTAATTGCAAGATTCAGCTGTTAAATGAATTGCAAAATCAATCTTTCTGAATATGTAACTAGCATTCTTCGAAAATCAGTCAATTGTGAGTAGACTGCGATTTAAAAAAAACAAAACGCAAGACATACGTATTGCGTAGTTTCCATTGTTTTAGTCCCCCTGCTATATACCTTCCCTCGTTTTCTGCATGTTAGCCATCTTGGAAGCGGTTTTCCAGCTGTTTATTGCGTTTCTATTCTGGTATATCTAGCTCACGGTGGGTGCGTTTTCCTTAAGACGTATGCACTCTATGTATTCCCCGCCCCTTCCTCCACCCCTTCTCATCCTTGCACGGAGTTTCGTTTCATAGTTTTTCTATCTCACATATTTCTCCGCTGGTTCGTTTCATTTTCTCCTCCTCGCAACCGTTTGTTTCTTTTATCTACGCGTCTAGATATCTTGGAGCCAAATGTATTTTCTTCTGGCAAACGCCGCCGATATTTTCAAAAGTAAAGGAGCTTGCCAAAAATCGTCGACTGCGAACGCGAAATCGAATAGAGCGTCATTCAAAAGACGCTTTATACATGACGTGGGATTACTGAATATTCAATAATAAAGGTTATTGTTGTATTAGATGATTGCATAAGTTCGTGGCCGATTTGAAAATAAAATTCAATGGTTAATTTTAAAAATTTTGGTTACAGATTGGTTAAATATTCAATAATGAAGGTTGTTGCTGCTTTACGCAAAAATCGAAGCTAATGTAACAAAACAATGATTTTTCACGAATTAATAATCAATTTAACTGACATATTATAATACATTAAAATGTATTTTTCCTTTCAGGAGTTGTGTACTACTGTTTTGGTAATTTGAGCAGTAAATTACGGTAGAGATCGCAATGGCAGCAGTAAATCAAATTATGCCGATAATTTCGATTGAATAGCGGGACTGCAGAAATTTAAGGACGTTTTCACTTTGATTGCCATCAAGTTGTTTGATAAAAAAGCAAATCGGCCTTTATTAAATTCAAAACGAGAGAGTCCATCGAATCGGTCGGTGCTCAGGCTCGTTAACCACCGTTGATAGCCGACAATTCCTCGCCGACTGAGTTTACTCAAGAGTCCCTTGTCCTAGAAACGTTCTTAGCAGGAGATTCAAACTTTTCAGTTCCGGCGTTCCTCGGTTGACTTATAATAAGCTGATCGCACGTTCCAGTTTTCAGAGTGCAACGAACACTTTTTGCCTCTCATTTTAGAGGCCTCCTCGAACGAATCAATGCATACTTGCCTAAGTCCCGAGTATTATCCCGTTCATTAACAATTTTTGTGTAAACGTGCTTTAAAGCTGAAAGGATGCTAAATCCTTATTCTAATTTCTTAGAAGTCTTGTTTTGATGGACGTTGTTTAGCAGCATTTGCAATAAACGCATACGAATCAGCATTAATGAAGTTCTTGGTTTCTTCTACCTAGATCAAGTCCTGTTTCAGAAAAATTATTAGATGATAATACTGTTAATTTATTTTCATCCTAGCAAAGATATTAACACGTTGACTGGCAAGGTGGTCATAAGTAGTAACCAGCGCTATTCATTTGCTTAGAAACTATTGTTACTAAATTAGTGGCACTGAATATCAATTTATTCGTTTTCATATGAATTATGATAAATTATAGTGTGTAATATACAAACTTCATTCTCGAGTAGCTGATAATAATTATTAATTGCTGTGATCGTTTTTCGAGGATCGAAAGGCACAAAACTTCACCTGACAGTCAATGCGTTGAGAAAGAAAATAAATTTCTATTTCACTCCAGTTTGTACATCCAGGTAGAAATTTTTAGGTAATAGTCTGTGTATTCAAGAAAACGCATGTTTCTTCATGGTTTCTATTTATTAATGAAAAAACGGGAATGAACACGCGAAGATAAATAATTTACGTGATCTTATATTCTTCTGAAAAACTTTGCTTCAGCAGACGTCTGGCCGACTTACGTGTGAGACTTATTGGCATGCCGTTTTCTTTGAAATTGTTACAGTGCGTTGCTCTGGAAACGGGACATTTCGGCGTCCCGAAGCTGTGCTTGGGGACAACGGGACAGGCTACCTAAAAACGGGACGGTCCCGTTCAAAACGGGACGTACGATCACATTACTCACAACAGCTATGGCCGCATGTCCTGAATATGTTGTTCCGGGGGTGAAAGTGTTGGCTGGACTTTGCGGAGCAGCGTGTTTTGAAAAGGAATCACGATAATCCGCGGTAAGTTACTGCGGGCAGACCGCGGCAGGAAAAAAGATGTTCGAAACGAAACAATTCGAACTGTTCGGTATCAGCGGCGCGTTAAATCATGGATGACCCGGCTCTTGCTGAATTGATTTCCATTCTCAGGATTTTATCGGCCGGAGGGTTCGAGGAAGATCCCTGGACCGTGGTGCGCGAACGTTCTCCAGCGCGGTACGCCGCATCGAGGAATACGTGTATATAAATGAGACATGTATATCGACGCCATTGTTCTAAAGTCGTGACAGCGTCGGGTCAGGAACGCGTGTTGGCTCTGGCTTCGAGGGCCCCAGAAGGCTTCTCTTGCATTAGCATACCCCCGTCGGCGTCTTACCGCCATGATTCTCCTTTCTCTCTATCGGCAACTTAATCGGCCGAGATAAGATTCGGATACGCCAACACTGCGAATGTTTCTGCCGAGGGAAACTCGAGTTTTCTTCGAATTTTCCCGGCCACCGCCCACCGGGCTGGAAACCCGTATTTTCTGGCCAAGATTATTTCACCGTTACTCCAAGATTTAAGGTTATAGTATGGTAGCTCGTTGAATTCAACTTCAAACTAGCTAGAATATTATGAAGTCAAAAATTGACATTATCATTCAAAAAATCGAGGTGTCCTCCAATTTTTTGGGAAAAAAATATATTTCTGAAATCTTTTATATCGAAATTTGTAGAAAATTCACATCTGTTCGATAGATTTTTTCTATCATATAATGTACATTCGTTTGTTTCACCCCTTGCCATACGATTTATTTTACGGTTTCAATGATTAGAACTTTTTTGTAGATCGTAGTTTCCTAAAAAAGGAGAAAACTTATGTCGATTGTATGCCTATATGTTCTCCAATAGCTGTACATTAACAAAACCAAAATAGAGTTTTATTTCGGTTATAGGAAATTAATGACATACATTTTTTAATAAAAATTTGTTCAGTGTATATTGTTTGTTTAATAAGAATTTATTCAGAATCTTCATCACGAGTCAGACACGATATTATTATAAGGCAAGGGGTTATTTTAAATATTGTTTTAACGGTCCAACACACGCCGAGACGCAACATTTTGATATGAAATTGTAGCGCAGCGTAATTGAAGCTGCGAAACAATTTTTGTTCTCGCCGCTCCAATGGATCACTTAGCAGTATCGAAGGACGCGCTTGAAAAAATCGATTTACATACTTAACATAAAACAGCGGCGGATTTATAGAGCCAGCGGATAAATTGGATTATCAGTGGAGCCAGTGTTCAATTTATTTCATCGTCGTTCACTTCGGAAAGTGAAAAAGTGGTTTCGCCGATAGTTGCGCGAACTTTCTACGTAAAGAAAATTCAGCTCTCCGCCTAAACTCATGACTTTTCGCAACGGTATTCTTACCGACAGCTTGTTGAATGTGTAACATACTTTGAATTTCTCTCAACTACTTTGTGTTTATGCGATTTTCGGTCGTATTTTGAAATGTTACTTTAAATCTATCTAAACTGGATTAGAATTGTAAATTTTATACGAAGTTTAATTAACTGGCAAGAAATTAATCACCAATCTGTGTTCAAGCAGCGAATGGGATTATAATGTGTTATTAAACGAACCAACGAACCATGTATTTAACGTAACATATTATTAGACTGCGGATTTGATGCATTTACTTAACTTAAAGCAGTGGACATGTAAAAAATATTTAAGGACATCAATGCGTCAGTTTGTATTAAAAAATAGGGAATTGCATAAAGAATGGAATTACTCAATGTAGCCTCCCTAACTTCTTGACCTCATATCTGAACCCACTGCAAGCTCGCTGCACCACCCCCTTGTCCATTTTCGTCGTCACCTCCGTGATGGTGGCCTTTAGGCAGAGTTGGGCATTAATCGATTAAAATTTTGATCATGATTGATTGATTAATGTGTACGATTAAAAAAATAAATCGTCGAAAAATCGGCGATTGGTTCAATCGATTGATTTAATCGTCAATCGTCGTAGCTTTCCAGGAATAATAACTCCAAACATAAAAGCACGTAAACAGAGTTTGTATTATAGACCAAATGACAATACACCCAAACTCAGTTTACATTTTTTTCAGTATCCATACAAGTTTGATTACGTATTTCATTTCGAAATTTCAGCAGTTAATCATTAATCAATTATCCGATTGACGATTAATAATCGTTAATCGCAATTAACGACTGAACTAGGAGATTAATTTTTAATTGTGATTATATAACGATTGAAGTAGAAATTTAGTCGTCAATCGTTGATTAATTTTAACTGGTGTTGCGATGTTTTGCATTTACCTTTGCCTCGACTACGCCCTACATGTAACAGTCAAGGGGATTGTGAGTGACTTATACAGACATGTATACATGTATAGTGAATCTCGTTATCAGCAATTTCTTTGTTTATATTTCCCTTGCCTACATCTTATTGGACTGCCCGAATAAATTCCGAATTTATCTCGACAGCCCTATGTGCATTGATTTTGTAACTGGTAAATCTCTTGACTCGGGACCACAGTGCGTTCGGTCGGAGTTATTTCTAAAATGGCGTTTACAGGGAGAGCTCGAGGGGTGGTTTCTGCGTTGCAACATGCCACGCTTGAACTTGGACGGGAGCACAATGAAGATGGAGGGGAAGGCTTGCACCACACTGCACACGGGAGAATGCTATACTCCGCCTTCCCCTATCGATAATGCGCGCAAACACATCGCTACGTATCGCGTACAACTTTTACTTTTGCGTGTAGCATTCTCTCTCTCTCTCTCTCTCTCCTGTGCAGGTGCACCAGTTTGTAACTTTGTTTCTTCGTCTCCCCTCGCAGGACACCGATGCCACTTCGCGTGAACTTTCTTCTGCATTTTTTACAGACCGCCCGGATTGAATTATTTAAGGCCAACGCTGACACGTTAAGCAGTCCGTTCTCGTTAGAAATAGTCCGACTATTATTCTTCAACATTCTTCGCAACTTTTATCGAGCAACAGGCCGCGAAAATATATTGCGTTTAAGATGTTATATCTGCCGTCGCGTCGCGTCGGGAAACTTACGCGCGCACGTAACCACTCTTTTATCAACACTTTCGTTCAGACCTACCGCAACCGAAATTAGAACGCGACAAAGGTTTACCCAAGCAAAAATCAGGAGAAATTGAATTTTGAACTTTCACGGGAGACACAATTAAAACAGTGAGAAGATACTTACACTTATTTATAATTAATCAGGTTACTTAGAATATGTGGAACTACAAAAATATAACAGAATGAAATGTACTTTATACTAGAAACACGGAGAGATGACAAAAACTGAAATAAATAAAATTCGTACAATTTGAAGGAAATTAACAACACATGTACTTAGCAGATTCTGTTCGATATCTTCTTCAGAAGTCTCAATGGAATAGTGCGAAGGGTTAAGTAACGGATCTTGTTTAATTGCTCGCGCATTGTAGGCAGCGGTTGATGTAACAGCATGTAAATAAACGTGCATTTTTCATGTTGCATGTCCAGGTCGCGTATTTCACGTGAAAAGGCAGCTCGCCCGAGAGAGCGAGAGAGAGGCAGAGAGTTCAACGTTCAACAATCGAAACAACTGCTCGACCGTTTCCCGCGCGGCGCGGCGCGGCGTATCGCTAGAGGAAAACCGCTCTAACCGAAATCGATAAAATCGTTGTGCTCGGTCGACACCGTTTCCAACGGGCGGAATTTCGGAGAATAGAAATACGGCGATGCGGGTGGGAGGAAGTTCGCCGAAGTGGCGACGACGTCGCGATATTCGAGAAAAAGGCGGGACGGGGGGTTTGCGAAAATGCCTCTTGGTATTTTTCTTTTTTTTTGTTCCCCAGGCGTCTTCCGCGACCTTTTACGGCCAAATTGCCGACGACGACGAGGGATAAAACTTTGGCGCGACGGGCAGAAAACTCTGACTAGTAACGAGACGTGGAACAACGAATTCCGATGCAGAGTGATACACGGTCCTGGCCCAGCGCCAAGGTTTACGCTGCAAAATTGCACTTCCACCTCGGTCCCTCCAACCGACCTTCTTTTTCACCCCTTCGGCCCCCGCGATCGCCCCGTTTCGTCTCTGTTTCGCCGCATCGTCTCCTCGATAATACAACCAGCCCAGATTCCGCTTATCTACGACACCGATGCCTCGTAGGCCACTGTTCGGCACAGTTCCGTCCCGGTTATATGAAATTCGGGCATTATCTTGCACCCCTTGTCCTCATCGAGCCACGGGACGATGATGGATCGTAATTTGAATTCAGCCGCGCGAGACCCGCCCCGAGGACAATGAGCGCGACACTTCTCGCCCGGCATCGAAATAAACTGTTTTGTTTCGTTTTTAACCTTCACTCCACGTACACATCGTATTAAAATTTTATACTGTATAGAGGAAAATAGCTTAATATGTTCCGAATATGGGGGGTCTAAAACCTATGTAAGAAGAGGGTGCCCTCTGTCCGGAAATGTTATAATTAGACTGCGGATTTTATGCATTTATAACAGAAATAAGTAAGTGTAATTTAAGATAGTAGAAACTTTAGAAGAAATTAAAAATATTGTTATATTATTTTCAACCTATTAAACACATTCGGAAAGAATATAAATTTCTATTTCATTACAGTTTGTTGCAAATCAGAACATTTTTATTTTGCATAAACGTCCGCATTCTAGTTACAATTAGTTACAATGTTGTCTTATATTCTTATACGCAGATAGAAGTTAAGAGTCGATTTGCTAAAATTGTACAGGTTAGGAAACTTTTACATTCTGCCGTGTTTTGTAATTTCTTTAATGAAGTGAGTTATTATATTTTCTGAATTATATGTACTTTTAAAATAATAATTTTATAAGCTGATGTTATCGTGATTTTTTTAAATCTTTGGTGATCTATGATCTATTGTACTGAATTCCTTAATATTTAATGCATTCGAAAGGAAAAAAATGAAAGCCTGTCAAATTAGATTGGAAATACAAATTTTCAAGTAAAAGAGAATAAAAAAATGATTGTAAAACGTTACCCCAAATTGATAATACTTACTTTTACCTATAAGTAAGATTCTATTAGAATCACCCTGTTCCCAATGTGAGGAGATTCTCAAGCATGTTGGCTATTCAACAATACATAAAAAACAGATGTAAAAATTAATGCAAATTACGGCAGACTCCGCGTATAATGCGTTCTAAAAATTGTATAAAAACGACCGTGTATAACATGGTCGGACAAAATTCTCGACTTAAACCAGTTCCGAGTGTGAAGGATTAATTACAATTTCGAATAAAATGAACAGAGAACTGGTCCGCATTACGAACATGGTCTTGAATGGAAGCATTTACCTTACAACAGTGAACGTGTTCCAGAAATTTATGAATTTTCGTACTACACTCCGCGACGAAATTATAAGACATATGAAAATTATTCAAAAGTGTGTATTCTAGTAAGTTCTCTTCTTCTAATTCGAGTATGTCGCGAGTAAGTGCATACCGTTTCACTTTTTAATGTTCACAAAATCGTAGTCGCAGAAAATGTTTGCGTTGTCGGGTTGTTAAAACAGCTCCGAGTCCGTGGTGGATTAATTACGATTCTCGAATAAACTGGACGACGAATCGGTGTTACGAATGCGGTCTCGCGTTTACCACGGTGCAGTGAACCTGTTCCAGAAATTTATGAATCCCGTGGCCATCGACACGGCGTTGACGGCGTTCCACGTTGACCAAAATGGGTGAGAAATCGGCCGATCACCGGCAGCCATGGCCAGCGCCGGAAGTTTCTCGCCTGGGCTCTCTCCATTCCTCGCGTAATATAATAATGGGGCCAACATGACCTAGCCCAATGGAGCCCGCGTTGACGACTAAGAGGGTAGATACCGTGGGGTAGAACGTAGACGTCAGAGTGCGAAGGGGGACGGCGATAGACGGCGGGGGGTAGAGGGGGAAGGAGGAACCCCATCCCGAGCGGAGCAGTCGAGGGTCGTAAAACCCCCTACACATCGACTGACTCGTCCTACCGCCCTACCAGATAACCCTAACCTGCCTCACGTCTGAATGACGTTGGGCGGGTCGAAAGGGGGGACCACGTGGAGGGCAACCGGGAAGGGGAGCGAACCGGCACAACAAAACCTCGTCACCCCTCTCGCCACAGAGACACACTTTTAAACCAACCGGCCCAACCCCTTATCCCGGTTCCCATAACCCCTCTGCAGACAACGTCTTCGACAACGAGCCAGCCAGGTACCATTCATTGTCGACGCGCGATCAACGTCGCACGGTGCTGCTTCCAGAGATTAGCAGCCAGACGAGAGAAATTACCACGTCGTTCAAAAATGTCCGCGGATTTCTTGTTAAAAAAAATTTAAATACTATTACAAATAGTAACTTTGCCTGTCTCAAACTCTCTCTCAAGCTTATTTGTTGATTCACCAGAGCATTGTTTGACGCAATAAATTGAATTGCGTTGCACTTCGATCACCTTAGAGTAATCCATTTAATTTTGAATCTGCTGGGCTAACCCTTTGTACTCCGAATTTTTTTTTACATCCCTACTATTTTGACACGCTCAATACCTCGACCACGCGAGTCCGTTCTGGAACTGACGAACGGACCTAGCGATTTGCGTTCAAAATTTTTGAGAAAAAAATGTATTTATTTCATAAAAGTGATTTTACAAAATTTGAGTTCACAAAAAAAATTAAAATTAAAAATATCCGCGTTGGGGCGAGTTTTAGATGGTGAAAAACGCATTGAAAGTGTTAAGTGTTTCATTTGAAATTTACTTCAAAGGACAGTTCCTTTTGGCTGCTACTTATTTTAAACAATTTTGTTTACTAATTATTAGATTAGAGACATTTGCATAAACATCCGCTGTCTAGTTATAAGTTATCAAGTTAAATAAAACTTGATGTTTTATTTCGATAAATCTAACACTATGGTCATATTCAAGAAAACATGACACGTTTTCGAATCACAGCATTTTAAGAAATCCCGAAAAATTTTCGGGAAATCCAGAAACCTGAAATATTACTCAAACTTTGTTGTAATTTATATTTGTGACACTTATTTATTAAGAAAGTACAGTATTTTTTTTCTACGAACAAATGGATGCCAAACCTCATACTTACGTACAAACCCCTAAGCATCGATTTTATACGAACAACAACCCACAGTGTACTATTAGTTACATGAACGCATAATCTAAAGTATACATATGTATACATGTGTGATTGACCTTTATGCACCGACTTCAACAAAGGTGAAAACGCGAACTGTTGCGGACAGTCGCACGACCCTTATGTATATGGAACTTGTATTATCCGAAAGTCGACCTCCGATATCGGAACAAATGGGAGCTGGAAGTGCGAGAAGTTAGTGTGGTTCCATTATCCGAACTTGCTGATTATCCGAACCTAACAAGCTTTCTACTACTGGGCAGAATAGTGTAATGAGTTTGACACGTTTATCAAATTTATTACTAGACTGCGGATCTTTATGCAAAATAAAATTTTCCTACCTGAATTGCCACAAACTGGAGTGAAATAGGAATTTATATTCTTCCCTATCATGTTTGGTAGGTTGAAAATAATATAATAGTGTGTATGTTTAAATTTTGACATTCAAAACTACAATGCCTAAAAACTCTATAAAAATGATAATAAAAATTTTACTTTCGTTACAAGACATGTAGTAAATAATCAATAAATTCACGAAGACAGTGCTACGAACTTGTACAGCTAGTTTTGCAATCAAAAAACATATTACACTTTTATCGCTTGTTGTTAACTACTCGAACGTTAACCAACTTACTATAACCAGACTGCAGAGTTTTATTCTTCAATAGTTTTTCTAAATAGAAAATTTGCGGTGAGATAAATCGATATTCACAACTCCCTTTGATCCTTTTACCATTTTAAATCCGCTATACTGATTTTTGCCGTAAATCCATAAAATCTAGCTACATGACTTCGGGGCATTTTTCGAAAACGCGGTATGGTCTGCTGCGAACGTGTCGATAGTTACCGATCGATCCGGTTTAACTATTCGACATTTTACTGTTGCATACTTGTAGGTACACGGTTTTTCGATTGTATGTGCGTGGCTTTTCGTTAATGTGACCGTGCGCACGTTCCTCGCCATTAATGGAAACGGCACGAACGCGAACTTCGTTTCACTGACACGCGGTGACCTTTTACCACGAACTCCCGTCGCTGGGATTCGCGGGAATCGCCCGATAGCTTCGTTGCGCCGAAATGGTAATCGCATCGTTACGTCTGCTCCTTCGCGTTCCTGGCCACGAACCGGGCCGCGATCGATCGTTGGCCATTTTCTTGGAACGACGCGGCCGCCGCGCCGATACGATTGACAAGCTTCTTTCTCGGTTCCGAGTGTTTCGCGATGATTATTGCATGACGGAGTGATGAGCACTGTGATCGGCAGCGTCGAATGCTTTTGTAATTGAAACACGTCTAAAACACCGAATATGTACAGTACAGTCAAGGACAAAACGATAGGGCACCATATGAATTTGTTCATTCCTATCCAGTAGATAATACAAATTAAGTTTCTTCACATTGTTTTTGTTTCTTCGGTTAGGTTGGTACAACGAAAATGTTGTTGATAAATTTATATATTTATCTAGAAGAATGTGTGTAAATTTTCGAGACAGCTTGGTGGGACCAGATGATAAGACATGTGTTTAAACAATGAAAAATGTGTGGAAAGAATTAACCAGTTTTATTTAACATTCAATATTTCGTAGCTCTTTTATTTTTTATCTCGGACAATTACTAGGTTGGACAACGATTCTTGCTTAATTCTTTTTTTATCGTTCTCTGCCTCGACTGGTGCCATTCATGTTCAACGAATTGTTGTAATTCGTCGAGAATAAAAATACAGCCGTCGGATCTCGTCAGTACTTCGTGATAGAGAGTTAAGAAATTAATTTTCCAAAACCGTCTGAAATATATCTATCAAAAATTCCTGCAAAATTTGTATTGCGGATATAAAAATTGTCCGTATCAATTAGGATATTTATGTTCAACGAATTGTGTTGTAATTCGTCGAGAATAAAAATGCAGTAGTAAAATACAGAAAGTCAAGAAATTAATTTTCCAAAACCGTTTGAAATATATCTATCAAAAATTTCTGCAAACACTAAAAATTGTCTGTATCAATTAGGATATTTATGTTCAACGAATTGTGTCGTAAATCGTCGAGAATAAAAACATTTATTTCTTATATTTATTTATATAAAGAAGTGTGTATTTCGCGAAAGAGAGCTAAGAAATGAATTTTCCAAAACCGTTCGAAATATATTAAAAACTCCAGAAAAAGTATAGTGGATATAAAAATTGTCTCTATCAAATATGTACACTATCAATATGACACCTGTTTTTCCCTTAATCCACCAGAGAACCGATTTTGTGTGCATCGTGGCGTCGTCAACCGGCAGCGAGAGACGAAGGATACAATTCCCGGGTCGGCGGCGGTAACTATGTCAGTTCGATTCGGGCAACTCTCCGTCGCGGTATAAAATTCCTATCGGAAGCATGGTGGTGCCACGGCACGCTATCATCGTTCCCAAAGCCGTCAGTTGAAACGAAGTCCGCTCCGGTCGGACGCGGGCAAAGTTTCTCTCCCGTAGCTTGTCGGTAGTAGAAAGCCGCGCGCGCGTAAGTTCGTCGAACGAACGAACGAACGAACGAACGAACGAACGAACGAACGTACGTTGAAGGAGGTCACGACAGCGCTTTAACCCTTTCGAAGCCATCCTAGGCGATAGGAGCGTCTTGACCCGTCCTATCTCTACTTTGCCGTGCCCTATCCACCGCAGCGCAGCGTGACGTAATTCCAGCACGAACCTAGAGGTTCGACCTGTGAGACCTACCAGACGGATGCACACGTTTGCGTGGCGATGTGTCGCGCTTCGTACGTGCTGCTCCGTGTATAACCGTGTCTCTCTCTCTCTGTTCGGCTGCAACGAAAACGTCTACGTGTGTCCCTGGAATGGTGTGCACCCACGTATCCGGACACAAGCATGGACCACGCACCCAAAGTTCCAAGACGCTCGAGTACACACTCCTGTCCTCTCTCGAGAGAGGAAGACAGAGATAGAAAGAGAGAGAGAGAGAGAGAGGGAGAGGGCGAATGACACGGTCGAGAGAACGGAGGAGAGAGAGAGGATAGCCGCTTGGCGTGAGCTGGATCGTCGTTCTAGCCGTCAATACACTTTGCCGATGGCAGAGGAACGTTCCATCGAGTTGGTTCCTGGCTCCTGCTGAGGATCCTGCGGCCAACGGAGTCTCATATCCTACGGGCCTCTGGGCATTCAGCACCCCTACTCCCATACTCCCTCTCTCTCTCTCTCTCTCTAACTCTAACTCTGTCTGTCTATCTATCTTCGTCTCCCTATCTTTCTCTCTCCGGCGTTCCCGGTCCGTGCTTACTCATCCAGTAACGTCACTAACGACGACGGACATATTGGTATCGCTTCTAGGTACCCTTAAGGAGAACCGCATTTCACGCTGCCGCACGAATACGAGGGATCTCCCTTTCTGGCATGAAGCTCGCCTCTCTTCGTCCTCGGATTCAAAGGTATGATCATGGGGTCGCGCTGTAATACTGGCCTCGTACGTGTCTCTCTGAACATTTTAATGGCTGCTTAGAACCGGCTATATTAAACCGCTTTTCACCAGCTGATGCGGTATATTAGTTTCGAGATTCCGCTTTTTCGGTTAGCCACCCCGTTCGCGTTAGGCAAACTTCCCGATCCGGACGATCAGCGTCGAGTCGTTGAATTAACACTAAACATACCACCACCGGTGAAAACTACCCGTTCCAGATTTATTATTTTAGAATTATTGTAACAATAAAAATGATTTTCTAAGAATTTTGATTGTTTAGATATCTTTAGTAGAGCACGTATTAGAGCACGACAGAAAAATTGTTTTCTCATTTTTAATTTCTCAAAAAACTGTAATCTACGTATTTAATTTGATTTAATGTAAACTATGTACGTATGAATATGTATATACTGTAATTTACTTCAGTGCAGCAGAGATAGGTCTCATTGTCATTTTTATAACGGAACGTACAAACCTTTATATTATTGATCGTCGCTAGTGCAGTGCGTAAAGAGATATCAAATTGCATAATAAATTGAGCGTGTTGACTTCAAAGTTTCATTTTAACTTCATCTCCTCGTGTATTAACACTTTACCTACCGTAAGCCTCTTAATAGGATATTCAATAATTGTGATGTACAAAAACAAAGCATAGAAATTTTCTTTTACATTGCAATCGATAACCTTATCGAGGGTGACTTGTTAGTTCACAATGAAAATTGCTGTTGCTATTGAAGGTTCCATTAAAAATGTTGTTATTCAATAATCACCGGTCGGTAATGTGTTTTGCATAAAATGCACTATTACAATTTATAGAAAACAATCGATTGAGCACACACAGATTCATTTGAACATACTTTTACTAAAACCATTTGAGGTTTGATGGGATTTTCAGCAATCATTATTATGACATAAGAAAAGGGTTTTTATATTTTTCTTATTAGATATGAGATATGATAAAAATGAGTAAGTGAAATTTAAAACGGTAACAATAGTCTCCTGTCTGCTACAGTCAATAAACAAAATGTTTATTTTGAATAAAGATCCAGACTACATTACTCCAGATGTAGCCGCAAATAGAAAACGATGAATTGTCATTCAGACAATTCAGACAGACAACGAATAAGGGGCCTCACGAATGATAAATAATCGAGTAGAATAATTAATTTATTCCTTATTCCTGTTTGTATAAAATTTTCTTCGAGTAATGCTCAACATGTCGCGTCTCTTTCGATTATAGATGAATTTCTCTGTGGAATCTCAATCGTGAATTATTCACGGCGAATCGATTGTTATAAATAATTGATTTGGTAATACGCGCGGGCAACCTTGAGCTTTAAAAGTGAAGACAGCACCGTCGAAGTTATCCATTTAATATCTCCTCCGCGGATATTCGATTCAAACTTTCCTCCACTATATGTATACTCACGACGCGCCCTCGCGCTACTACTTCATCCCCCGCGCGTACTGCATCGGCCGCTGCAGTTACCGGTACACTTGCACCTCAAGAAAGTTTCTTCGGTGTTCTGCATAAACATTACGAGCAAAAGTGAAAGTAGCAGCCTCACTAAAGGAAAGTTTCACGGCGAGGTAGGACAGTAGTACTTGCACCCTCGATACCGTTCCAAATCCTCCGCGCGGCACAGTCATAGTTTCAGAACGCGAATCCACGATCCTCTCATCTCCTAACCAAATATTTTCATTCCAGAAAGATTGTCTTTAATCAGTAGACTGTGGATAAAGTTCATTTATGTTAAACTTAGCAGGTGCAATTTAAAACAGTGAACGAATTAATAGAATTTCAGAACACCAGCAAACTAAGTTCAGCTTATTAAAATTATAACAGGAAGAATAAAACTTGTATTTGACCACATTCCATTTGAAATAAAATAACAAATAAGCATCTTAAATAGTGAATTACTTAATGATTTAATGAAAAATTATATTAAACAAATTCCAAATAATCTAAAGAAAAATCATCTGTCCTTCCAACATCGCGATAGCAGTGCCTTGCTTTTTTTCAACAATGCTTATCAGTAAAGTATGATACCAAATAAATAAACGAACACATTCTTACTCAGTCCTAGTTAATTATTAGCGGATCCCTATGCATTTTTATTATGTAAAAACCGTGCAACGATAATAGAATGCAGGATTTAATAGAAATTAATAAAGCTTCGTCTTGCTTTTGATTTGCTAAAAGCTTTTCACTTTGGAATTTATCCGTAAAGATGTAAGTTTGCATAAACTTCCGTAGTCTACTGATTATGGTCTCGCAAAGTTCGAAAATTACAGTGTCCGGTAAGTTACAATAGCGAATGCTCACAGAGTACGTTTACGTTGAAGTTGCGATGGAAGAGCTATATTATGCTAACAGTGTCCTAGAAAATTAATTAGTAAAACTATATTGTAGACCTGACATTACACTGACATTTAAACAATCAATGATAGACCTAAAACAACAGTGACAATTAAATCGTAACAAAGTTACACATACATTTTCCTTTCTCTTCAATATTTATGACTTTGACACACGATGTAGATCTTTGAAGAAAATATTAACAGTTAGAATAAGAAATATAATACAGAATACAGAAAAGAAGACAGTCAATTCATTCCGTGTTGTACGGAGTACAAAATGCAAAAGTAACTAATAAAGGGTGAACAAATTGTCCGTCTATTAAATCGCGCTGCATGGAAACCGTATTACACAAGCGTATCGCGTTGTAGAAGGGTTGTAGCAATTTTTGCACCGTATCGAAACCGTGTTTCCACAGTGCCGTGTTATAAGATGTTCGAGTGTATTGCTATCTAACAGATCGAGGTATATAGCGATCGAACGAATGAGAGCGGAATGGCGCGGCGAAATCATCTGTCGAGATCGGCGTACGATTTCCGGTGGGTTTTTGGCTGCGCCCTGCCGGGAACTGGTTCTCCTCGGTGCGGAGCACTTACCGGGAAACGGACGGCAACGTTTTTCACCGCGCTCATCTTCCTAATCTTCTTTGAGAGCGCCGGGCCGCTCTTGGGAACCGTCGATACCGTGGCCCGCCGTTGGAATCTGCAATCCGGCATCGGCGATCCTGGGGGCCAGGTCGGCTGGAGTATCAGAGCGAGGGTCGGGGGTGGGGCGTTGGGGGGTAGAAGAGGCTGGGGTACGTTCGCAACGGAGCTGACTGCAGTTTTTCCACGGTGAGAAATAGGGTCTTGGGGTGTGTAAACCCGGTTACTTATGGAGGCCATTCCGGTCTGCGGGCTCGCCGGCCTCCGGCTGAGGGGTTTTAAGGACTTAGCTCGACATTAGCGTCCCTAGAGGGTGAGCTAGGAGGCGGCTAGGAGGTGGACGTGGATGCGAAGGTACTCGGAGAGCCAAGGTGAAGTTGGTCTGTGCAGGACGAACGGGGAATAGGGACGGAATGATAGAAAGGATGGACGAGGAAGATCGGGCCGCAGGAAACGTAGAAAAGAGGAGGACGGCGAAGGGACGCGGCGAGAGGAAAAGAGAGAGAGAGATGGGTTGCGGAATAGGAGACGAGGCAAAGAGAAAGAGAGAGTTACAGGGAGTAAGCTCTGGATAGGGTTGCAAGGACTGAGAGTAAGGGTGGATAGTCGGTGGCCAGGGAATCCTCGGGGGTAGAAGAGAATCGTCGAGGCAGGGGATGGGTTCGAGGATGGGAAGAGGGGGGTTGGATGTGCGGCGATTTGGTTTCCAATCATGGGACGACGGGACGCGCCTCTATCGAGCGAGCAGAGGCCCGGCCATCCTACCCCATCCTCTCCTTCACTTGGAGCCATGTCGGTGCTGGTGCAAACCAACCCAACCCAACAGACTCTCTCTCCTTCGCCTGCATCTCCGCGTCTCAACCAACCGCCCTCCTCCTCCTCCTCCTCCTCCTCCTGCTTCTTCTCCTCCTGCTCCGCTTCCTCCTCCGTCTCTTCCTACTTCTCATCCTCCAGCTCCTTTACCACCCTCGGCTTGCCACCCACTGCTACCTACCGCCGTACTCTTCCTCCACCTACTGCTTCCCGTTCCCTTGCCTCCGTCCTTCGGCCCCCAAACCGCCCTGCTACAACCTTCTCAACCAGTGCAGACACACTTACACGCACTCAGAACTTCGTCTGTCGCACGTCCTGTTCCCCCATCCCCCCCCCCAACCCCCCCCAACCCACAGTCCCATTCGCAACCCCCGTGCCACCCACTGTCCGCCGCGATCTCCCGCGGCGTTACCCAATCTAGGCCAATTCCGAAAAATCTTAATGTTTTCGACCGGTCAGCTCGCGTCCTGCGATCCGAATCGCGCCAAATGCGACCACTACGGGTAGTGCTGTTTGGGGATTCCGGGCCCGTGGATGCCCGCACCCCCGGCGAGCTGGAATTAGGTTTCAAGTGACTGCCTTGATATCACCGCCACTGGCCAAGTAACTTACCAAATCGTCGGGATTAATCATCCACCACCACCACCCCCCATTCCTGAGACCTCGCTTTTCTACGTTTATTACGTGTGCAACCAGACATTTCCTAGAACCTTTCATATCATTTAATGAACCATTTTTATTTTTTGAATTGAGCAACTGTTTACGTCGTTCGAAAGTAGCAAAAATTTCTGCAATATGTAGCCTATAAGTTACATTCTTTATATTTATTGGGTTGGCAAGAAAGTAATTTCGGTATTTTAAGGTGAGATAAAAGCCAGTTTTTCGATTGAAGCAATGGACTTTAATCAGTAAAACATTTTCTGGTAGCTTCATAATTCCGCGCTCATAAAACTTTAAAATTTTCCCAAAATTGGGTTTTATTTCACCTTAAAATCCCGAAATTACTTTCAATGTATGTATTGTTAAAATTAAATTGAATAATCGTGATTCACTTTAGCGGAACGATAATGACTATATTATTCCACCTTTTTCCACTGGGAAAATTGTCGTTCTACATCCTGTAATAAACTGATAAACGTAATTTTTGTCAAACATGGTTCTGAAACTGGACAGAAAACTTGCCGGCAGACGTAATAAATAGCAACACGGAAAGAGGGTGAAGTGTGTAAACAGCGCGAGGTACAACCTCCAGTCTGTTATTAAACCTAAACCTCCATAAAGGATTACGCTTATTTTACATATTTACGGACAACTAATTTAATGATAGTACAAATAAAAAATGTTTATAGCGTGTTTGCGTTCACACAACAGCACAGAAAATATTCAAATTACGCCCTACTTCTAAACATTTTCATATGCTGACATGGAATCAACATTTAACTTTATTAACTTACACCATACGAAGTGTAACAGCAATACGTATCTTTTTTACGTCATTCAGAAGCTAGTGAAAATGCATTGCATGGTATTTTTGCTTGACATTTTTGTGTGACATTTTTTAAAGATGTGTCTTAATATCAAATTGTACATTTGTGACACCGAACATTAAAAATATAAAGCTGAAGGGAGTTAAGAACGTCAATGTTATTATTCGTAGCTTATTCAAATTACTGAAAAGATTAATTAGTCTTTCGTTCAAACATGCATTCGTTAAAATGATTTTTTGAAACGAATTACCTTAACGAATTACTTTTGCTGATTCTTTCAGTTTATTGTGTTATAATATCCGCATTAGCATGAACGATATATCGTTTTCGTTGATTGCAGTAATATTTTGGTTACGTCGATTTCATTGTCAGACCTCGTGTCTTCCTAAACGTTTATGATTGATAAGTCGTTCATTTGGAAGATTGAAATCATTTGTGAAGACTTACATTAACAATTTCTCTAAATGAAAATCTCGGAACGCAATGAAATTTCGTGGACTTTTGTGCTGCTTTTATAATAAATTAAGAGTTTGAAAGCGCTTTGAATCGCGGAAAGTTAATTTTGTATATTCAAGTATGCGGCGGCAAAATTAATTAAAATATGCTTCCAATGCTTGAGATAACCTCTTGAGTACGTCCTACATGTGAGTAAAGGAGCGCCGGCACGCAGCAGTACGCGGCGCGTTTTCTAAAATTATTAACCGCGTTGCCTGAGTCGGCAAACATTTTCCCGTAAACATATCGCTGCTAATACCATAACCTTGTTTGCGCCGGGTGACAATGCGATTAGAACGAGAATGGGAGGGACTGAAGCGCGATACTGAAACAGAGTAGCCTTAGGCCGTCTAGACGTGTTGCGTGGATGTGACGTATATAATGATGCGCAACAAGATTAGCAACTTCGAAAATGTCGCAAACGTTGTTCACGAAATTCCGTTTACGCGGAACTTTTAAGTAAGTCACATTAAAAAACTGCCATACATCGCGACGCTCCGCCTTTTCACATTCAACTTACCGAACACTAACAGTGACTAGACAATTTTGTGCGACTTCTATCGTGTCACGTGCTCAAATAAATAAATTTAATCCTTTATTTAATTATTTAATCTTTTGCCAAAAAGAATAAATAAGAAAATATTTTATTGATTATAGTTCATGGCTTGAATAAAGAAATTTGATTCTGTTCCTCCTTATAATACCTAAATTATTTTCTTGCCAACATATTTTTATATACGACATATATGTGACGAAAACTATTAAAAAAATGGATACATTTGTTAAATTCATTTATGAAATTTTTTATATGGAACCAGTCAGTCGATTGGTGGCAGTAGATCCAGCATTAATGGCAAGTACCATTATTCGTAACTACAATTGTAAAATAAAATATATAAAAACAGTGATTATACTGGTGACAGTGTGTCGTATTTGGTGGATATAAACATTTAATTTTCAAAATATAATATAATATATGTTGCAATTATTTTTCGCAACGTGATGCTTAAAGCTTCGTCAGGCGTCTCGTCGACTTAATATATTCTTGTATGATCGTGAGCACCGATGCCCTAAGGAGAAAGCGACCCCGCACCGTTGCTCCTGGACAAGATGCTCTTAGAGAGCTCTCATCCCCTATTGACGTCGTGGTACAACTACCCTGCATTATCGGCAATTCCACTGACCTAAGGAGGAGTCCTTCGCGAGCAAGATGCTCTGAGAACGCGTAGGGGTTGAGCAGCTGCTCGAACCACCAATATTGATACTGTCGTCACGGTGTCACCGAAGAGGACGACCCGCGACATTAAATTCTCCGCAAAAGTGCTTTTCCCTTTAATCATATCGAGGCCAGCAATACTTAAAAAAGCAGATCGGTTATTGACCAAGCAACCCTTTCCCGATTGTTAACAGTAAATACTGCACGAGATTAACGGGTTGACTGCCACACAAATTTTCTTCTAAACCACAAAAAATATGAAACAATTATTTAACATCGAGTCACAGCCCCAAAAACATTAGACGATATCGAAGCAATTAATAAAACCGAAATTAGAATTGAGCTACAAATTTTAACAAACTGGATCTCACTCCAATAATTCACGATGAAAATGAAATTCTGTCTGTGAACGTTTTAATGACACAAGAATGGAGAAGATAAAATTGATTATAACAATGACTTTGGTGACTTTCTTACATTTCGTGGATTCTAACAAAATTTGGTTTACTTAATAGATCGTGGTACAAATAGATTTTCTTTGGTAATAAAGATGGTGTCGTCCACACATGACCGACAGTCAAAGAATGACTAAACGAGCACTAAATTCTACACGTGGAATTGTCAAGACTCGATCATCTGTAACTTCATGGCAAGCAATCTTAAAGTATTCTGCCCGTGCTCACTTTAAAGAGAGAATTCTTTGCCTTCACGTCCCTGAACTCAGTTCCTTAAAAGTCTCCTTTTTCTGATAAACCCAAAAGAAAAACAAAAGTTGTTTTTGCTCTTAAGGAATCTGAGCTGGTATAAGATTAATAAACAAATAATTAAAACTAAAGCTAAATAAATGAGTTAGTTAACAATGAAAGATAAGTTGCAGAGAAATTCAAGCTGAGGTTTTTGAAAAGATTGGTTTTTAAAGTTACCGATGTTACTTGGGTGCAGGGTAAACAATGTGACTGAATCACTCCGAATAATTCGCTTGTTTTCGGTGAGCGAAAAAATGTGAAAAGAAAACGTCTGAACTAATGTTTCTAAAGGCCACGTTTTCCAAGATTTAAAGATCATTGGTGAATTGGAGATCACGTGGAAGGATTGATCTTGACCTCGCCAATTACAAGAGATAAGATAACGAAAATATCAAGAAACCTGATCTTGAAAAAAGTACGTGATCAAATTACGAGAAATGATCGGAGCTAGTGACACGCCTTATTCGAACGAATACTTCCACCGTTTCCTTCGGAACAACCGAGCCAAGGAATCGACAGCAGCTCGTGGGAAAAATATCAGCGAGGAATTCATCCGAAAGCGCTGAAGAGGCGCGTCGCAGACGTCACCAATTATCCGGGGCGCGTCAACAAACCACTCGGTGCGAGTCATTAAACGTGATGACCTCCCGAAGCGCGGCCGTATCCGGTATCGCGAGACGCATCAACGGGGCCAGCAGCAGCGTTGGCGTCAGAGGCGGCGGAAGGGAAGGAAACACGTCGCAGTTGATAGGCAAGACGCCTTTAGAGTGCGTAAGGGTTGAGCACCCGTTTGATGCCCTACATAGCGGAGAGTCTCGGAGACCGGCGAGGGTGGCGGTCGGGATGGTCTGGGCAGGGACGAAAGTGGCGCGAGAGGGTGGTAGGAAGGTACGTTCCGAGGAAGGAGGAAGACGAGGATCGAGGATGGCAGAGAAGGAGGCAGGTAGAAAGAGGGTGGAGGACGGTGGGGCTCTTTGGGTCTCTGAAAATGCAGCGTAATTTGTCTTTGTCTGGCGGGGGCGAGCGCGCAGTAACGGTGAGAAGGGCGGTCTGAGGATGAGGAGGAGAAGGAGGAGGAGGTGGTGGAGAAGGTGGATGAGGGGGGGGGGGCGAGGCGGAGGAGATGGAAGGCAAAGGGTGGCATAGGAAGAGGAGGAGGAGGAGGAGGAGGTGGAGGTGGAGGAGGAGTATGAGGTGGTAGTATAGGGTGGTCGGGCGGTTGGGGGAGGTTGGGTGGTGGAGTTTGGTGGCGAGAAGAGCGGAAAAGGGGTTGAGGTGGAGACTGATGGGGAGGGCTCAGAAGGGGCAAGAGAAAGAGAGAGAGAAAGGAGGAAAGGCATAGAAGTAGCAGGATAGAAAGAGAGAGAGGGAGACAGATTCCGTGCTTGACCCGCCTGGGATCGATGCGTTCGTCTGCCAGAACGCCGAGACGCCCGCGTCCTTCCTTCCTTCCTTCCTTCCTTCTCTCTACTCTTCGCTTCGGCTACTCTCTTCCTACCTATCTTACTCATTCTCCGTCTCCCTTTCTGCCCAGTTTCGTCCTCTGTGCTTTCACTCGTGCTGCTGACGCTGATGCTGATGCTTCTGCTAGCTACCGTCGGAGCTGCTAACCCGCCCGCCCCCTACCCTGCCCTCAGCAGCCCCTCCGCCTGGTCGCCACCACCTTCTCCACCTCCGCCTCATCCACCTCCTCCTGCTCCTCGTTCGCTCTTCCCTTTTCGAAAAGCAGCGTCGTTGGCCGTCGGCGCAACGCACACGCCGTTAACCGCACTGCACAACGCGTGCAATCCGCCTCACCACCCACCGACCCACCAACCTTACCCACTCTGCGTCCCCTCGTCCTCCGACTCGCTCTCTCTCTCTCCCTCCCTCTCTCTCTCTCTTTCTCTCCTCCCTACCGCCCCCTCTCTTTCTCCCTCTTTCAACCTCTCCGTCGTGCCTCGTCGCCTCTTCGACCCTCTTCCACCAGTTACGACACACGTAGCCACATGAACACACACAGCGAACTCGTCCCCCAACTTCCACCCCCTAAACACGTGCTCGTACGTGCGGAGTTATGCGCGCACACACGCTCGCCAGCACGCACGTAGAGCTTTGCACGTTGAGCTTGCAACGGGAGTGCACGCTCGCTCGCTCGCTCGCCGGTGCGCGCGCGTAGGGAATCGCACGCACACACGCGTCCCTCTTTCCTCCTTCCATTTTCGACGTCCGTCCCTTTTCCGCCTTGACTCCCGCTCCCTTGCTCCCTCGCTCACGCAAACCCAGGACCTACGGACCTAGGAACCGCACCCCGAATATCGAGCCGCCTCTCTCTCCAACGTCGCCAAATGCTTTTCGGGAATGCGGTGGTCCGTCCGATATCTCTCTCCCTCGTCGCGCGCGCGGCCCCGGCCACGCTCGCCCGCTTCCGAGGCCGCATTTTCAGAAGCCAGAGCCCGAACCGAGCGGAGGATTCGTGGCTTTGCTCCGCCGCGAATCACGAATGCCAAATTGACCGAGCTGCAATTAATTTCCTCTCCCTTTAGAGGCGCGCGCGGCCCTTTTCCGCCCCCCCCCCCGCCGCCGCCGACGCCGTTCTTCTTTTTTTTTCTCTGTAATTTCTAGTTCTTCGCCCCGTACGTCTGGGTCTCCTCTCTGCGTGCGCGCATCTGGGCGTGGGTGTCCGGCCCCCCCCCCCCCCCCCCCCGCCCTGCCCCCGATCTTTTTATTTGGGACACATCGGCCGCCGCGAATGGAGAATTGATAGCTTCATTCTGGAACCACCGTCGAAGGTATTTTTCGTACGGAATTGATGATTGGACGGCGAAGGAACTGCGACCCTGATCCCGGAAAATGGTCAGTGATTTAATAGACCCGATTCGAGCAATTGATTGGAAAGCGCTCTCCCTGTTCAGCGCGCTTCGGGCCGACCACGCCGGGAACGTTATTCCTGTCCGACGAATTAAATCGAGGATGAAACTTCCTTATTCCCGGCTTGACTTACCGGGGCCCGGCAATTCGAGCTTTTTTCCGCTTCCGACGAGCACTGGACACGTTCGACGGGACTTGATTCATGCCGAGATTCAAGGAATTACGGATGCTTCGGAGGCGAGGAACCAGGGATTCCGTTGCTGGTCTATATTCGAACGCGCGAACGTTTCACACCTTGTACGAGTTCTTTTACGATCGCAGTGACTCCAACTTCTTTGCCGTTCGTGCATTCTTGGGAGACGAAGAACATTTGTATTCGAGCCGTGGAAGAATAGATGATGTTTTTATTGTTTATTGTAGGAGGAGGAGAAACTCCTATCAATTCACGCAATCTATTCACGCTAACATTTTTTTTTTTTGTTTTATCAAGCTGTAAAACCCCAAATAGGATTATTAGCAACATGCACATAATTGTGCACGCTAACAGTATAAAGATAACTTATAAACTAAGATTTGAACAATATAATGAACATTTTTTGAATACGATGTTAACACTAAAGATATAAACCGTGAGACTTAAGGGTGGAAAGTATCCCTTGCTACAAAGTTTGCGAATCAGAGCATCTCTATGGTTATCATAGATCGGACATTGCCGTAGCACATGATTAGGATCATGTACCAGACAACCACGTGGACAACTTGTGTCAGCAGCAAGTTTAATTTTAGAAAAGGAGGCATTCAGTTGATAGTGTCCAGATCGAAGTCTATTAACCCAGCAAATGAATTCCCTAGGGAGCCTGAGGTGTGAGGAAACCAAGGTCCTGGCCCAGAGTGAGAAAAGGATCTGAAAAATTGTATGCCTTTGAACCTTGCTTCTTCAAGAATATAAGTGTTTGTTAAATTCCTAGCTTGTTCCTTAAAACTATGGGAAAAATCAGAGTAGGGGACTAGGATATTAGAAGAAATAGCCAATAAAGATGCTTCTTTAGGTAGTACGTTAACCTTTTCATTATGCGTGATTCCAGTATGCGAATGGATTCAAATAAGAAATAGTTTCTTGGATTCCGTGAAGTAGGAGTTTATCAAATTGTGGATATCAAGTAGAAAAAGGTTGGATTTGGTATTGCCCGAGTAGTTCACACTAACATTAATATGGATTAAATATTGGCTTCGGTACAATTCCATTATTTTTCTGACCCTACGAAACTTGTTTCCTGACAAATACACAAATCAATTGGGTCGATTCTCGATGCACGTACGTATCACGCTGCCAGAAGCAATTAAGCGAGCGGTATATTTCGAAATTAAAGGAATAGTGATCGCAACCCTCCGCGTAGCCATTAATTCCCCACCGATCCGACATTTTTAGCCATCTTGGACGCAGGGGGAGTTACGGGTCGGTCGAATTGCGTGATTCACATCGTGCTATCCCGTACACAGGCTGCACTCGCTGCATCGTTCTTTCCCCCTTCGCATCACGGCATATTCTACACCCCGCATTTGTGCTTTTTTTCGTGCGAACGCGTCCTCACATGTGCACCAGCGATTCCGGGACAAGCAGCGTGCGAACGAGCAGCAAAATCGAGCTAATCGAGGCCAGGTGTCGCGGTCTCAAGATAATGCTTTAATCCCGCCACTGTGAACGCACGAGCAACAATGCCGCGCTCGGTTCCCCGGTCATTTTTACCCTTCGTAAAAATCTATTGCACGTATAAAACTCCGGAACATCTGAAAAGACGATTCGCAACCGGACATGCGATCCTTGGCCTCTCCCTTTGGAAAAATTCAGTCTCGCGTGCTCCTCGAAAATAGCTGCATTAAAGAATCTGAAATTAAAACAACTGTATGTTGGGAAATTGCTTTTTCCGTATTAACGCACTGGAAACACCAAGGTCGTGGCTGTCAACTTTATTTCTGCTTATAAACAGACCTTTCGCGAGCATTAGTAGCGACGACACACGCCGTATAACTATCCTCTACCCCAGGCCTCGTGCAAACATTCTGAAAGTGAAGCAGACGATTACGCTGGTTATTATTGAGTGAACAATGTTTATTTGTGTCCAATCACGATCTTAGAATTAAATACTCAATAAATATTGAATAAATACGGCGTTTTGACTTCGTTTCAACACCTACTTTTCAGAGTTTTTGGGGTGTCTTAAATTATACAGCGAAATTTTTTGTTGTCGAAAACATTGTCTTCGGAAAATTGGCTATAACTTATTATCTGTTAACGTTATCGTGATACTCTCTGCGGCGAAAATGTAACCGCCAACTATACCTTTGCGACGGTATAAATTTCTTTGTGCAACTTTCATCCTATGAAATTTTATAGCTAAAAAACGAAACAACAATCCCTTATTTTTTCGATCCATTTTACATTTAGCAACCCGCAACTGAAACTTCATGCATTTTGAAAGAAGTTGAAAATTCGAATTTAGTCCAGGTTTTTTTTTACGAATTCGGGCGACTGTGCGACGGGATGAATTTTGGAAGTAGCCGTGGCTGAAAGATTCATAGGAACAAACACCGGTCGATGCCGAAGAGTGGCAGCGGATCGGGGGTCGAGCGGGCGAGTACGTCAGCGTCGGCGTTCACGTAACTTCGCGAAATACGTAATTAAATAGCGAGAGACGATCCGTTCCATCGTCGAGTATCCCGCGGGGTACATTCCGATTTCTGCATTCTCCGCGTCCGCGCGCGCCCCCATCCACCGCTTCTTCCATTACCTCGGGCCGCGTTGCATATTTCAGCCATCCGATTTCCAGCCCTGTCACCGTTTCGCCCCGTTTTATCTCGCCGATAATTGTATTTCCGTTCAGCATCGGTGATCAGACCACCGGCGCGCGCGGTCAACGTGTAGACCGATATATTTATAATCGAACGCTCCCGGGGAAACGTAATGTAAAATAATCCGTGACGGTCCAGACGGAGGCTTCTCTTTCTCTTCCCGGCTACGTATCTATCCGCCCGCCATTTTCCGCGCCGGGGAGAATGATTTTTTTTAACGCTACCGGAAACTCGTTTGCCGAAGAAAACCTTCCAATACGCTGGATACACACAGAAAAAGTCTCCGCACAACGAGTTTTAACGGAGTTACTTTTTTCATACCGCACCGAACGTAAGCTTCTTTTGAGAACGTAGAAGATTAGTTTACTACATCACCGGTTACGGCAGTTCTGAGATCAGTGCGATTGGAATCCTGAAGAAAATATAGCTTCTCCCAGATTTTATCGGAATTTTTTAAAATTTCTGTTAATTATACAGGGTGCTTTCGGAGATGTAAAAGCAAGTCGAACACGTTGAATTAAATATTGTAATCCTGGACTTCGTTTTCTATGAAATCGAATTTGAAGATTTGTCTGATCGTGGCCTGCCTATTCTACTACTATGCTACTTCTGGTAAATGCTAATTAGTTCAAAGCCAATGGTGGCAAACAAAATTTGTTTATCCTATCGTTACAAACATAATCTTACTAAATATTTAAGTCTGTCAATATGTTCACGTATTGTTTATGCTACATAAACCATACTTGGTTTAAAGCATTAAATAAATAATAATAAATATTTAAGTCCTGTTTTGAAAGATGAAAAATGCTGTAATATTGTAAAATATACAATTTGAAATATTATTCGAATAACTCCCCTGTAAAATCCTCTTAATTTAATTCAAAACTTCTACGTTGATATTTTTATTGTTCAAGAATTTTACTTCGAATTTCCATGTAGTTCCTAATTTTGTCATTTGATTAGTGTTACCACTACAATACTTTCTAACCGTACGTAGGAGAACCTGAAGATAAATATTTCTGTAATTTTTATTATTATACGAATAAGATTATTATAACGTTGCAAATTGATGCTGCTATAATTTCGTTTACTATTATTACAAAGCTATGTATTTTGCTTTATTTGCCAATTTGAGTTGAACGTCGAATGACTGTTGTACCAACGACTTTAGTACTTTTCCAACCTCTTGAAATATTTTTCGAGGACCTGCCTCGGGAATAGCCCTTGGTTCACCATTATTAATTGCAGAAGGACGACCGCGAGCCTCTTCATCTTCGAGACTTTAATATCTCTGAATTTTTTAAACCAGTTGTTGAGTTGCATGCTTATTAACTGTCCCCTGATCCATTGTTAATAATGCGAGCAGTTTCAACCAGAGTTGGGCAAAAATTTTATTTAAATAAAAATTTCGAATAAAAAGTGGGTTTTTTCCGAGTGGGTTTTGACCCACTCTTTATTCGAGATTTTTATTTCAATAAAATTTTTGCCCAACTCTGGTTTCAATCCAATGCAGTGCCGCCAGATCATCACTTGTGTCTCACTCTACCTTCCCCTTCTAGGACACTGTTCCCAAGGATTCGGCCGCGGACCAGTCACGTGACGGGTTTCGTCTCTGTCGTGCATGTGTCCGGTTCTGCGAGAGAGAGGATAAGTACTCTTCCTCCTCAACTCGTGCTCCCTCATCTGGCGACACTGACCCAATGATAAGTCGCGACAAAAGACGGAGCACAAATCGATAGATGCAGCTCCACAAATGAAATGAAAATTGTTCCAGTCAATCGTACGAAACAGAAGTTAAATAAAAAAGCATTTCCTTTTTCTCTAATGTCAATAATAAGTCGAGAATAATATAAAAAATTTATAACGTTTTCGTTGTAGATGAATAAAACCCGCAGTCTAGCGATGAGATAAAAATATCGCTTCAGCAATCACTTCTGCACCAACCGAATATTTTACCTTCTGCATTAGAAACACGACCTGAATTCTCTTTAAAGATACCGCTGCAGATGATTAATGAACGACTGAATGTTTAAGAAATCATATCCGAAGAAGCGATCATCCAATTTTGACATGTAGTTCCATACGTACGCAAATAACACCGAATCAAGTTTCCATCCGGTTGAAATACTTTATACCGAGATAAGGTGACTGTCCTGAATAGTATGGCATGTACATATCTTTGCAGGAATGAAAGAGTGAGTTAAATGGGTTGGAGTAAATGCAGCTCGAGTGGCCCGTTCGCTTCATTATGCGGCTGAAATCAACTAAAACGTAAAAGTGACGTGCCGCGGGTCAATGGAATTAGATTTCAATATCCGTGCATGTCTAAGCGATTTATTTTTTATTTCTGAGTTCGGTTAATTGCGTGCGGCGAGCAATCACACCCGCGACATTGATTTTTCGGCGCGAGTGAGCTCATGAAATTTTCTACCAATAATAATATTACGTATCCATCCTTGCGTGAATAATTACAATTTTCGACGGGGATTTAATAAGTTGAACATTGTTGTATGTGAAATTCTCGAGCTGTCTCCCATGTGCTGTAAATGTAAATTTATTTAAGAGCCGTCGCACATGTGCTATAAATGCAAATTTATTTAATATCAACAAAACTTATCGACGGAACTGTTAACACACGCTAGAACTACTGAGTATTAAACGTGACTAATATAGATGTATGTATATATTTTTAATATAATATATGATACATAATATATTTTAGTAATGATATGCATACATATATTATGTACAGAAACGTACACAAAAGTATGCATTATACAAAATGTTATTATAATTGAGTCCCATACTAGATATTTCTATAATCATTTCAGTGTAGATAAATGTGTATTAACGAAGACAAAATAGAATTGAAAATACACAATTAACTATATTGACGCCAGAAATAAAATGTTCCAACTAATTATTTATTTATTGATGCCGTAAACCTAGTTTGGTTTATATAGCATCAATAATGTTCCAACTATTACAATTTTACTGACGCAATTAATTTTTCCTCTTAACAAGTTTCATACCGGTGATCTGAATAAAAAAATAAAAAATAAAAAAAGTTTTATGTGAATTACAACAAATTAGAATGAAATGGAGATTTATTTCCTTTCTTAAATAATGTAACAGTATCTCTAAATTTTCATAATATGTTTACTGTTCTAAGCCTACCAATTTTTGCCATAAATGCATGAAGAGTGCAGTCTGCATATAACAGTGTTTTAATCAATTTCTAATCAGTTAGTTTGTGTTAATTTGAAAACGGATGTTGTCCAGCGAATTTTCGCATTAACCACTGCGAGTATTAGCCATTAACTAAGAAACTGTGATATTTTCATACGGCGCAAACGTCGAAAGGGTTGAACGCAGTAAAAGTTAGGGAGTGTTGTCGCGAGAACGAGCATTTCGCGAGACCCGAATCGTGGATATACGAGATCGATAATTCCTTTTTTACGCCCTCGATCGAAGGTCGCCGCTGGGAATGCAATCGAACCGCCTTTCGATTCACTTAACCGACGGTATTAACTCACGTAACGTATTATGTCGGGATGTAAATATACAGTAAAGTATCTTTACGAGCATTCTCCGCAAGTTCCCTCTTATCCAGCCGATAAAATTTACAGCGTCTGGCGTGGGGTTCCCCGAGACACACGTATAGCGTGCTGCCGCGCGCGCCCGCGCCTGTCCTTGCAGCCGTTTGCACCCGCTTGCACTCGCTTGCACTCGCTTGCAGCAGCGGCTTGCACACGACCGCCTTTGCATCCCCGCGACTTCATCGTCCTGTCTGGTCCGGTGCCGTTGTTGTTTTTACCTTTTCCGCGAGTCTATCACACGCGTCAGCCCACGACAGACGTGTAACCACCGCGCCGCGTCTTTTTCCATTTTCAGACGCGTTCTGTCCCGACAAGCCTGTCAGAATCTCGTAATAGGTTTTGGCAATTGTTTATGAACGTCACCGATGCATGGAAATATGGAATTTCCGCCGCGCCGCGAAATACCACTGGCACACCGGGGATGCCGACCGAAATTGGAATTACAATTTTCCTCCCCAAAACAGCTACCCTTCTTAATTGATAAACTGACGTACACCACCACCTCCAGGCAGATTTGCAGTCTATTTAGTAGCAGACTTTGGTTTTTATGCATTTATAGAAGAACTGAGAGGGTGGAATTTGAAACAATGAAGAGATTACAAAATTTAAGAATGTAAATACATTCATCTATTCTTATCTAGCTTTATAATTCTTTCGAATATTAATTATTAATAGACTGCAGATTTTATGTAATTAAGAACTCCAACGTATAAGTTCCAGCATATTGGAATGAAATTCTATTTGGCTGCTGTTGAAACAATTTTCATTTTCCATAAAAATCCACAGTCTATTAATCACAAAATGGAGCTGAAGAAAGTCTTCCCAAAACTGTAACACATGGGGTAAAGCTACCACAGTTATCGTGCCCCACCCGATTATCGGACACAAAACAAGCTTCTTAGAAGTTAATAAAAATAATATTAAGTGCCTGGTATCACTTCATTTTTAAAAATAAAATTTATGTGTTTCCCCTTCGTATATAAATCAAAAGTATTAAAAATAATTTATGTTTAAGATTATAGAAAACATTAATAATAATAAAACATTACAATTGTAGGCCCAACGTTGGACATTCGTTCGTAGGTCCTATGTTGGGAATTTGAAGGCAAAACCGCTATCATATTCCAACCAACTCCCAACCGTTATCCACCGTTGGCCGACCATAAATGGTACTAGGGTAATGTAGTATTATCGCGGAGGGTGTACTCACCCTACGACTGGAAGATCCTGCAAGAAGAAGATCGATGTCTATCATCAAAAAGAAAAAAGAAGTGAAATTCTGATACTGAAAAAGAATCGGAACTCCCGCAATACGTACCGAAGTACCGAGAGCATCCCCGTCACGATCTGATTCTTCCGCGACATTATTTTCGGGCGGAGCCATACGCAGCGGGGCTACGACGTCGGAGATAATCTCGGTCCCACGGAGCGCAGTCACATTTTCGTAAGACTGCCCCTCTCTCCCCGCAATCTATCTGTTCCATCTATCCTTCCATCTTCCTCGTTTTTTTTTCCCCCCCGCTAAGTAAACGGACGCCCTGGAACGGCACGTTCCCAGACTGCCGTCTCGACTACGCAGAGACGCAACGGCGCCACGGAGACGCACTCCTTCGATCGGATTCCTCGTCTCCACTTACGTTGCAGGAATTCCTTCCTTCTCCTCGTCCGAGAGAGCGTCACTAGCGTGGCCCGGTTGCTTTCGGGGAAGGCGCAGTTGAAATTCGCCGGCCGAGCGCTCCAGAAAATGCATGGCTGGCTTAATTGCCGTTTCAGAGGCGAATTCATCCAGCGTTCCACCGGCTACCTAATCGGAGAAAGATTTCTTCCTCTATTCCATTTGTTCTTTTCGACCTCCTTTTCTTCTCTTTTCTTCTCTCCCTCTCTCTCTCTCTCTCACTCTCTCTCTCTCCCACCTCCGCCCTTCTTTCTCCACACCCTCCGCTCGGGTAAACTTAGTAAATCAAGAGGAATCGGCAGATGGGAATTTTCGAGCGAATTTTTCCCTTCTCTCGCGTGGTTACGCTTCGCTAGCTTCACTGCTCCGTTAAGTTCTCAAGAAAGACGTTCAACTGGCCTTTGCGGATTTCCGCGAGTCCTACGGTTTACTTGATCCGTAGCAGTTTTTCTTTCGCATTTCGATGGATTAACACGGCCACGTAGGTTTTCGCTTAAATGGAAATCCTACTTTCCGGACCATTCAAGTCGGCGCTGCTTGGTACTAACATCCTCTCCGTCTTCTCCGCAATTCCTTTTTCACGATCTGGGTACAGGTATGTCGAGAAATGTATAAAAGAAAATGTATTTTTACTGACAAGGCTTATCGCGGGAATCATGCAAATCTTAATGTAGAAAATATATTTTTAACATCACCTTTTACTGCCGAATAATCATCCCTCAAAATCCCACAAGGTCATAGTAGTATAGTCATTGTAATGAAAATCGCAAATTTAAAGCTTATCGTAGGAATTATGCAAACCCCAATGAAGGAAATATATTTTTAAAAATCTCACAAGATCATACAAGTATAGTCATTCTAATGAATAGTACAAATTTAAAGCTTATTGTAGGAATCATGCGATCATATATTCTTAACACCAGAGCTACCGCGCCCGTTGAAAACGTTCATTAAAAATTCGTTTGTAAAACGAGTTGCCCCTTGCCCTACAATGTGTCAGATTCGTGATCAAAATTCTAAGCACAGAGTCGAATAAATATGTATGTTATTAATTTCATGTAAACCCAACTAAAATTCCGTATTGGTTTTGTTAACCGTCGTAAGAGTTAAGGTCTAATAACACAGAAATAGTAAGATGAGGTTTCTCAGACCCAGAAAAATGAATTTCATAAATAAATGCCTCGTTTTTAATAAATTTGCGATACAGAATATCACGAGATAAAAAGTAAACAAACAGATGTAATTTTATTCGTATAAAAATTCTTTTCAAAAATCTCAACTTGCCAAGGTTAAATGTACAGCTCTATTGCAGTACATACAGGCATACAATATATATAAATTTTCTCCTTTTTTAGGGAATGACGATTGACAAAAAAGTTCTAGTCAAACCGTAAAATAAATCGTAGGGCAAGGGTAAACTGTTAAAAGTGGTAAACTAAAAATCTAGTAACAACATGGAAAATGTATTTTTACGAAGTTTTTGCTAGGAAACTTTAAAGAATGCAAGATGTGCTGTCATGCACAGGTGAAGATAGCATATCCAGGAGTTTGGTAGCGAGTGCAAGTCTTCGGAATGGCCGTCGAAGCTGTTAGAGGCTGTTCGAGCGTATAAATCCGGCTCCAGGAACGCGCGGGCTGACATTTGTCGTCAGCGGGCCAACTTGAGACCGTCACCAGGTTAGGTAGTGCACAACACTCGTATCTGTACACGTTCTAGCAAGCTGAACACCGTGCGTAGCCGGAACTCGCGCCGCTTCCCGGAACTTAACCCGCGCCGTTCTGCTGGCGGCGCGTTTTGCTTGGGAGCACGCTCGAACAGAGATCTGGTATCTAATAACGCGATGCCTGCCTGCCCTCTCTTCCTTTTCCTCGGCAACGTCCACCCTGTTCCATTATCCAGCGACTCCTTTCTCACGGCGATGACGCTCGATTTTCGAGCGTTGCTCATTGTGCTGAACATGATCTCGTTAATTCTTTTCCTCACCGTCCACCCCTCTTTGCTGGGACGCAACTTCCCCAACCAAGCAACGCGATCGTTTCACGGATGGACTACGAGGAGCACAGACTAAGGATTTTTATTGGAAATAAAAGTTTTCCAAGTCGACCGGAAGAAATGGAAATTGGGTGACAGTGCACATATAAACGTAACAGTGTACAATAAACAGCTGTATAATTGTAAATTGTAATTTCAAAAAATTTTCAATGCACTGGTGAACTATGGAAATAAAAAAGAACAAATACAGGGTAAAGGTACCAGTTACCGGATATTTAATGACGACTTGGAAGTTTTTTATTAATTTGAAGGAATTCTGTAATTTATTTTTCATTATCTGTGTGATAAACGATTGATTATCAACCTTTTTTCTGCATCGTCGAATTTTTCTGGACGATTTTGTTTAAAAGTAAAAGAAATATTAAGTGTAATACTTTCGATTTATATACGAAGGGGACACATCGATTTTAGTTTCAAGAATAATGTAATACTAGGCACTTAATATAATTTTTATTAATTTCTAAAAAGTTTGTTACGCTCAAAAATAATTGGGATGACAGAGTCATTTCTTATGACCTTAAAATTCATATCAGCAGCAATAGATAGAGGGCGTTAAATTTGCTTATGGTCCATTAAATATAAGAGGGTTGAAACAAGGAGGGAGGGGTGTCGCAATGAAGGGACAGCGGAATAGGGAAACCAAAGACTAAAGAGGTGCAATACTTAACATAGTAGAAAGAGAAAACAAAGAATGAGAATGAGAGTGACGAATGAAGAAGAATATGGAAGGTTAAGATAGAATTGTACCGATTAGGTTTATGTAAACCAAGTGCAAGTTCTTAGCCGTGAGGCTGAAATAAAGTATTATGTAAAAGGATTGACAAAGTAATTAACACCATAAATTTTAACATTTGAGTTTTGTGTGTGTGATCGTAGGAAATATTATAGATTGGTTTGATTTTACTGAATCGTTGTGATCACCGAATGGACAATCTCTATTAATCTTCTATCCTACAAAGTTCCAGAACGAAGTAGGATGTAGCACATTGTAGCACATAACAGCGTGATCCTCTGCGACCCAAATATCTTTCACCATCAAGGTGCATCTGCCACACAGGCCAATATCCCGTCGAATAAAATGCAAACACGTCCAGAAGGAACGGGCAAATAGTGCAGACAGCTGTGGGAGCCAAAGAGGCTCGCCGAATCGCAGCAATTAATCCACCGCTGCTAATCACTTCCTCGTGTCCTGGAAGAGCATGCGTTTTATTTCTCACACAGAAATCCAGGCAAGGTGAGGCACTGACAAAAGATTGACCATAATAGTATTGGTGCTCTCTCTGAAGAGTGCTAAATTTGATCAAAATAACCAAACTGCGGATGTTCATGTAATTTATAATTTTTTGTAGACAAATGTTAAGAAAGTGGTATCAAACTGAATCTTGTTTTCAGTGGCAACAGCGTTTGTAGATACAAGATTAATAAAAGTCTTGGTGCTCTCTCTGAACAGTGCTAAACTTGATCAAAATAATTTCGGTCAACCAGCTAAAATAACCAAACTGCGGATGTTCATGTAATTTTTAATTTTTGAAGACAAATGTTAAGAAAGTGGTATCAAACAGAATCTTGTTTTCAGTGGCAAATGGAGTTTGTAGATACAAGATTAATAAAATTTGCATACACCATAAATGCGTACAGATCCTCAGTCTCCTAGAAACAGAGTAATATAAACTGATCAAAATTAATTATATAAAAAACTGCGTCCGACCTTTTGCAGCGGGAATTGAACGATCCCGAAGGATCTGCGGGACTCCGCTCGCCCGAGCATAACCGCGGAAACGGAAGAAAAAACGGAGCGGGCCGCGTACGGGTAGCCTGGTCGTCCGGCGCGGCGCGCGGCTCGTATTTTCAATTAAGAGAAAATTACCCGGGTTCCGCGATGGAACGCTCGGCGGGCTTTCATTAATCGTCTTACTTAGCGGCAATCAATACAACCGTCGACTTCGATCGCTGCGGAAATTCCGTTTCACCCCGCCTGCCCCGTGTCCGGCCCCCTGTCCCAGTTACGTTCGTTCGAACGGCAGCAATTTCGAAATGAATGCAGTCCGCGCGGACGCCCGTTTCGATTCGGCCCGGTCGTAAATCGTGGGCCGCGTTGCGAGGTCGGCGCGCCGCCGAGGATTTGCCGACGAGAAGGAGGAAGAGAGCGGAAGAGAGACTAAGAGAGAGAGAGAGAGAATGGAGGACGCGTCTCGGTAAAGGGACAGGGAAAACCAGGGGGAACTAGGCTCGTCCTTAGAATTCTACGACGGAGATAATATCGGGCATTCGGGGCGCGGATTTCCCGGGAGGAAGGAGCACGTCGAGCGCTAAAAGGTACACGCCAATCGGTCCGTAGATTCGACGTCTCCTCCCTGGAGAATCCGCGAAATCTGGCCCGACTGAACGGAAGTGAAATATACGGGGCCGGTTAGGATCGGAACGGATACGAAAGAAAATAGGGGGACGACGCGGGACAGGGAGTCCAAGGGAAAGTACACAGTTCGCGGGAACAATGAAACGAACCTGTGGGATGCGCGAGCAGAGGCGAGTGAAGCGAGCGAGCGAGCGAGCAAGAACACGTCGGAGAAAGACACAGGGATTGAGACAGAAAGTTAAGAGAAAAGACGATCAGAGGAACAAAGAACCGACCGGATAGATGCGGAGAAAACGGAAGCGAGAGAATCACGAGAGAGAGAGAGAGAGGTGGGGAGAGACCCGGTTCGGGAAAACAAAGCGAAAGACCGACGGGAAAGAAAAGAGGCGAACACGAAGAGGGAGATCGGCACCGAGAGTCCGAAAGGAATTAGATTTGCTCGGTGCTAGCCAAGCGCGACGGACAGAATGCAACGCGATCCGCCGGTAATTCGAAACGCGTTCCTCGGAAACACGGAGAATTATTCCTTTGCCGCTGTTCCTGCTATTGCCACTGATGCTCCCGTCGCTCTTTCTGCTTCTGCTAGTCTCTCAACGTTGCTGCGCCGCGTCGTTATGTCGTGAAGATCCTCGACCGGAACGTTCAACCGACTCCTCGCCGATTACTACCAGGTACCCCCAACTTCCTTACCCAATTCCCAGCCGTTCATACTTATTTCGACGGTACGCGCGATTAAACGCGCCGGCCAGCTACGTTCGTCGCCGCCCGCGATGCACAGTGGTCCGGGCGGCCGATGTCATTGCGTGAAAAATTACTTGTCTCACATCGGTATTTAATGCATCTACAATTAGGAGCAAAACTGATCACACAAACTTTAAATTAGAATAACTTTCTTATGAATGGATCAAATGACTTAAATTTCTCTGCAAGGCTAGAAGAATTAGTTTAGTAAATGACGTCTAAAAGATATGTTGGAAAAATGCATTCGGTTGGAATCGTGAAAAACAAGAGTAAACATTGATTTTTACGACTTTCTTAGCTGGGCCAATAACGAAAGTTTACAAATTTGAATATTTCAGAAGAATGTTTTTACATTGAAAATGATTACGTTGCACTTTAAATATCACTTTATAATAATTGTGACTTACATATACTCTTTCGCTGGCTCACCGCAAAACATAGAAAAACAGCATACAAGTGGTCTGCGAGCCGGTGAAAATTTGAAGGGAAAACGTTTGAAACACTATTCAAAATACAAGATACAGTAAAAATAATGTTTGCACAGATACAGCAATATTTCAATTACAAAACGAAATTATACTAAAAATATCTTTATTTTCTTTAATTCGACGGACGGAACAAAATATCCTGACAATAAAAGCGAGCGCGGGGATGTTGAAACGGTATTTTACCGTGGAAAAGCATAATATCTAGTAAAGTGAAATTTTTAGTTGAAGTACGACTATTTGCGTTGGACGCGACAAAGCAAATTGCTCGACATTTTCATCGTTCTGGCTACTCCTTTGTAGACATAAATTCAATTTAGCGAAACTGAACAGAAAAACCTCGAGCTAAAGGCCCATTAACTTGAACAGCTTGAAAATAATATTTCTAAATATTATTCGAAAAATTTCCAGCAGAACCCTGTTTAAAATAATATTTCGCCCGGTGTGCTCCGACGATTATACAAAGTCTCTTTTCCTCAAGCAGTTCATCCGCGGCGTAATATTACGAAATTCGTATTTCCTCAATGAGGAAACAAGTTTTGAAGTATCACTCGTAAGTTTTCTTCTTGACGATAATGCTAGTGCGCTTATTACTTCATATTTCACGAAGAATTTCGCTGAAGAACGTTCTGTTCCTCGGCATCCCGGCAATTGAAAGAAATCGTCCTTTATCTCGTCGGGATCGGCAGCGACTAAAAAAAGAAACCAATTTATTATAATATTCTGGCATCGCTCGGTCATACATCGCGTCGATTGCATTATCTCGCGCCGCGAAACGTGCCGCGTCTCTCAAACATCGTAACTCATTTCACGCATCGGCTGTACGCACAACAAATAGTTTTCTTGATAGATGATAATTGCAATATTGATTTGTAATATCGGCAATGCACTGGAGGTCGTTGAATAAATTCCCGCCGAAGAATCGCTGACTAATAACGACACGCGCGTAATTTATAATCGGCCGCTGTTGAAACTATAATGGACATTATGGCGTTTAGAAGACTCGACTTACGCCGTCGGGTTTACTATGCCATTCGGCCGCGGAATACGTGTCTTACGTGAAATTAAACGTTTTACGGGCTTTAAGGAGATTTACTCGCCACTACCATTCTAACGGAAAAACTTCTCTCCGAATGCTTCGGGTTTATAAATTAACAAATTTTTCCGAGAGGTGAATTGCTCGTTTCAGATACTCGGAACGTCGTTTAACATTTAAAACAATAGATGCATACAGTTGCGTACAATGAACCCGAGAAGTATTTGAACAATAGTAATAATTTCGTAACAAATTTCAAACCATCATGAATTTCAAGATTGGAGCTTACTCTTTACAACGACACCTTAATGTACGAATTTTATCAGTCGTTTTATCGAACTTTGAATGCGAGATATGCCAACTTTAATGTTGTTGCTCATTTTTATTATATAGAACAGTGGAAGAAACATCGTACACCAATTTTTGAGGAGTCGTTGTATAAAGAGGAGGCTTCAATCTTCAAATGTATGGTAGTTTCATTTATGGGAAACATTTTCAGAAGCTTTTGGACACGTTTGAATTTCCAGATTTATTTCGGAAAAATGGGTTTCCTATTTCCCACCCGCTAAATCGTGCAAAAATGATTCGTGACAATCAATTTCAGATAATCGAATATTTTCGAATTGTTTAGAACGTTCGGAATGAAACGTTGAACGTCCCGTGTCGAATCGCGAGTGTATTCTAAATCTCAATAAGCCGTTAAAGAAAGCTTGAGGAACTGCTATTACTGTAATCTTAAGCCACGATCACAGCCTTCGCGTTTAAATGCTTATGCTGTTACAGATCACCCCGAAGACAGGAAATGGACTTTAAACGCGATAAACGTTCTGTGCGCAAACGCTTGATTTACAACCTACTCGACCTACATCGACGCCTTTGTACCGTGGCTCGATGTATACGGCCTCATGCCGAGGATCTACGCACTTAATCAAGTTCGATAATGCCTAATTATTCGACAAAATTATGCTTGTCCCTTTGATCGTAAATAACATCGGTGAAACGTGATACTAACCGCCGGCTTTCATTGTTGGGCATGGAATCGTCGGACGTCGAATATGAATGGATCGAACCAATCCTTCAGATCGCTCTAATCGTTCCCATTCTTTCCATTGTGTTGTCTGTTTCTTGGAACTTCGTTCATTTGTGTACGTGAGAGCTAATTCCTTTGTACGTAATACGTGGCATGTATTTGTTTAACATATCTAGTGGCACACCAATGTTCACAGAAGCTACACAAAACCAAACAACATGTTATTGTAATAATGTACAATGTTGATGAATAAATTTTCAATCTAACTACCGAGTAGTACATAGAACTTATGTATTCATGGAAAACTTGAGCAATGTAAAATAGTATTCCCTGTGACCCATAATAATCGTAGCAAAAGAAAATAAATATAGAACGCAACATTTATTATTAAAAAAAAAACTAGATTACATTAGACTATAAATTATGTGCGTGAGCTTAAAATTATTGGAGCCATCGTTCTTCATTGCTTCCGTCATAACTTGCTTCTTTTCATGTTACTTTTATAGTGAGTTGATATTAGGAACGTGCGGGTACCCGAGCGTCGAGTCGGGGTCCCGAAAGTTTGCAATATTCGGGTACGCGAAGTTAAAGTTGCTGCGAGTGTTTACTACAAATCGAAATATTATTACAACCGATGATTCGACATCTTAACCGTAACCACTCCAGCCTAGTGATTCATATAGTACACCAACAACTTCAGCACTATATTAGTAAGCAAAACAGTCGTGTCGCCGTAACAGCGACAGTGGCTTTAAAGTTCATATTTCCAACATAGCATTATCTGCGGAAACAGAGTGCAAAGGGTTAATATGCACAGAGTTATTTATCACAGCTTTAATCAGAGAATCGCCCCAACTTTAACTTCGTGTACCCGAATATTGCAAACTTTCGGGACCCCGACTCGGACCCGAACGAATCTCCCGACCCGAACCCGAAATTTCGGGTACTCGCACACCCCTAGTTGATATTCAACTGAACTAAAACAACTGATTCCGATCAGCAAATGAAATTAGAAAAATAGTTACAATTGGTAATAATTAAGTTAACCTAAAAATTTAAATGACAGATGTCACGAAATGTTGATTTTGATTTTACAGCTGCATTCGCCAATAATTCTGCTACTATTATTATGGGACATAAAAGGGAGTACATAAAAAGAAATTTTAAAACATTGATATATTCTTTTCACAATTTACGAAGATTATCGAATGAAGGAAGAAATTTCTATATAATTCCTGCTTCTTGCAATTGAATCGGCAAATGTCTATTTTGTGGAAAACCTGCTAGAAAAACATCTTGGACCGCTATCGTTTGGAAAATGTTGTCGCAATCGCTGCCGCTATTACATTAATTTCAGAAAAGATTGGAATGCGAAGGTTTTCCGCAAAATAACACGTTACAGCGGCGGGTTTACGTAATCTCGACGCGACGGCGACGCCGACGCCGCTAATTGTAAGAATGCGAAGTTAACTAGTTCAGGGAGTAACTTTGCATCGGAGTTTATTGCTGTCGTGAACTTGAGAAACACGTAACGAAACACGATTCGAACGATACCTGCGTCTCGTTCCGAGCGAAACAGGTTTTACTCCTTTGCCGAACCCGAAGACTGTCGTTCGCGCGTAGCCGGCAACGATTAAGTAATTACCACAAATTGGCCTCGACATTTCACTGGGCCTAATATTAATCGCTAATCGTCGTGCGCGCCGTGATTAATATTAATCAGCAATTAATTGATCGAGCCGACATGCGCTCTGTTAATATCTCGCCATTTATCTTAACGATTTCGATCCTTGGCACTGATGGCAACCGTGCGCGTTCGCCTGGGCGCCGATTAAATCTTCACCGGGAATCTTACACCGGATTTCTATGAAGGCTGTTCTACACGGTTGTAGCTGTCACTGGCGAATGGCATCTTGAGCAGTCAATTCGTTCCCCGCGGTAACTGCTTTCAACCAACCTCGATCCGTATCCTTTCGTTCGTCTTTCTCAGGATAATACGATTAAAGGAAGCTCGCTCCGATGACGAAACTGGAAGTGCGTTTCAGATTGCTTTTCGTGTATCGAAATGTTCTCTGATTAATTCTTATTATTGCTGTCAGGTGGCCACAGTTCCACGCAGGACATCGTCGGTTTCATGTAGTGATACTTAGATAGTGTGTAGTATACCGGGTAAGTCACTTAACAATGAATAACTTCATTCATCAGCTGACAATATCCCATTACGTCAAGCATTCACAGTGAATCTATATTTTCCATTATTTTTTACGTTTCTGACCTTGAATGACTATATCGTTGAAACTGTCTCGCAAGGGGCTACCATTTGGTTTCCATTTTTAAAAAACTAGGTTAACTTCAAAGCTCCTAAGCACCTCCACCTGGAAAAAATTACGTACACCACGTAATGGGCCCGTCGAAACCAAGCAACTTTTTTCTGAAACATTTCTTCCTAGGGTAACTGCACCAGTGGATAAACGGGCACCAGTAAATGAACGCTTTTGTATATTTCAACAAATTTTAAGCCAATTACTAGAATGTAGTGTTCATTGACTGGTATTTTTTATATTTTTTATTTAACGTTTAATAAAGAAACATAATAATAATTTCATTTTATTTGTGTGTTCATTTATTTTTGACAAATTAAGTATAGGGAGCCATTTGGCATATATAAGATTCCTTTAATTCACATATTTCTTTTTTAATAAAATATTTTCCTGAACACAATTCCTTAAATGTTCAGTCACCCTATCTCAAAAAATGTGGAAGTTATTTTGGTGGCTTGTCTTACGTGACTCACCGTGTATAGTGTGCAAAGTTTTCTTTCGATATAAGACGATGGCTGGGAACGACTGTCGACGTATTGCGGATGAGGGCACCTATTCAGCTTGACATTGTTCTCGAGTAGGCTGAGAGTTTATGGCTCCCATAAAGATGACCGACAGACCACAAAGTGGCCACCTGTTAGTTTACCCACATTTTCAGCAGAAATTCAAATGAATTTAAGTGATGAATCTGATTTTAGCAAGAACTATAAAACTGGAAGACCACATTACCTGTCTCCGTCGTTTCGTCCAGGAGTGTAAACGATGACCTTCCTTGGACCAGGTGAAGCAGTGCGTGAAACTCCGCAAGCCAGCTCTCGTGCCCCCTTATTTTGGTATATTTTTACATCGCGACCGCGTATTGCGCCAACGTCTCTTCAGTCTAGCTAGCCCCCACCCCGTTGCTCCCCCTCTCCATCTCCCTATCTCTCCTGCCCCTCTGCCCAATGTGTGTCAGGTAATTGGGTGTGAAATGAAATCTAACGAAAACCCTTTTAGGCGTGTGCACAGTCGCCCGCTTGTGGACAGAGTAGCCCGGCCCATCCCCTTGCACCTTTTACCATCCCTCGTGCCAGCCCCCTCCCCCTCCCCGTGGCCCCCTGACGCCCCACAGTCGCCCACACCGTTCACAGCGAACGAGTACACCGCTTTTTCGCCTCTGTCCTTCTCATGTGTCGCGTGTGTAGATGTGTAAGTGTATGTGTGTGTGTATGTGTGTGTATATCGGTATCAGAGGCAGGGGAGCGCGCGTATCGTGTGAGAGGTGGTTCACGATCAAATAGTTTCCATTTTTTGTCAGCGCCATCAGCCGTCCTTTCTCGTCTGCATGCCACAGCGACGGGAATATTACGGGACGATGGTTAAACTCCTCGTTCACGCTCTCCACTCTTTTGTTCTTTGTTGCTTCCTTTCGCTGTGCCCCCCTTTAGCCCCCCCCGCCCCACGCCCCACCAGCAACCATCACCCCTTCTCGCCACCCCCGAACAGAGTATCTCTCGCCCCTAGCCTGGTCGGCTGCAGCCCAACCCCCGGACTTTTCCTATTCGCGTGATAGAAACCATTTTTGCCGGGGCGAATTCGGGCCCCGGCTCGGAATCGGCTGGCTTGTTTGCTTTATCAACTAGAACCAACAAGTTTCTGTATCTTCCGCCTTCTGTCTACTTCTTCGTTCCGTCGGTTCCTTCTTTATTTCGTTTTTCGCCATCCCCTTTCTATCTATTTTTACGTTTATCGCTCTCTCTCTCTCTCTGTCTTTCTTTCCTCCCTTTTTTCTTTTTGGTTTCTTCTCCTCGCGGAACGAACAATTACGGGGCAAGTTGAAACGTTTCCGGTTTAGAGCGCCGCGCCGCGCCGTGTCTCGCGAAGGCCGCTCTGATTGCCGTCTGATCCGTGTCTGGGATATTCTACTGCGGGTTGATTGCTTGCGAGAGATATCGAACCCTTGCTTTATAACATCGTGCGGGGTCTGCAATTCGGTTCGCCGGCCGAATGTGAGCAATGCGGCACCGGCAGACTGTCTTCAACACGTTTATTGCCGAATGAACAGATGAACAGCCTTAAAAAATCCCAGAAGATCACCGTAATGCTGTCGTTGTAATGAAAAGTGCATATTTAAAACTTATCTTTGGAATCACGCAAATCACACTGAAGAAAATGTATTCTTAACATCACCTGACTGTCACCTGTCTACCTAACCCTCTCCTTCGCAAGGAGAGGTCACAGTGGCGGGATCGTCGATTTTAATGAATCTTTTTCTGGCGAATCTACAGCAAAAATAAGCTGACTGATTTTTTATTTTTACATTAACATTTAATTTTATGATATCGAGAAAATTCATTGATATACTTAATTTCTCAATCATATAATAGATAAGTACAATGATACTCTTATCTATTACACATCAAAATCCTAATACAAAAAGTTTAATAGTTCGTTCGAAAAAATTCGTAAAGGTTGACGGAAAAACGGCCCGGGAGGAAACCAGAATATCCGGTTGATATTAAAAATTTTTGATGAAAGGATCATCTGGAAGATGCGCCCCCGTAATTTCACCGTGCCCGGGTCATTACGTATTTATTATATTCAGCTAGTCACAACGAAACGGTGAATCGTGGAATTTCAGAAGCGATTATCCGGAAAGCTTTTAGTGGTACCGCTCGAAAAGGCACGCGGGCGATGTTTATACGTGTCCTGTTTTACGTGCTCGCGGGCAAAACTCGTAAAAGTTTTCTCGGAGATACACCGTCAATATGCTTAGCCATTTTTGGCCGAATCTCCACTAAGCGCCTTAGTATACTGCATACACACGGTCCGTGTAAAATGCAAAAAGCCGGGGCTCAGCCATGCCCGGTATTATTATTACGTTAACCGGCCGAGGCTAGATTGCGTTTTACGCTCGTAAATCGTGCCGGTACACACGCGGGGGACCGCGACGATTTTCGGCGTCGTACCTTGCCGAATGAGCCCCGGGGATGGAAGATTTTTCGGAATTCGAGTTTGCTTGATCCTCCCCTTCTCGCGAGTGCCAGTGGTTTCCCCGAAACAAAATTATTCCGCGTTTGCTCGTTCCCAACGGCTGCCCCCGGTCGCCTTTGCCAGGGCACGAGCCTTCATTTTTTCGAATTAAAAAACATATTAGGTCATCCGATAACTAAATTGCACACGCGCGCTATCCTCAATTTCTCGAGGTACCATGCTCTATTATATGCGAACATTTTATTACACAGGTATGCACTCCAAATTAATGCTTTCACAGACCATGTTCGCCTTTTTGAATATCAAATTTACTCTTTCACAGACAAATCCACCGTTTCGAAAATTAATTCGCGTTACGGGTGACCCGGGGCGAAGCAATACAATAACATTTTGTCCCGATTTCGTCGGAAGCTGTTGTACCGAGGTCTTGAATTTCGGCGGCGTTCATACACAGGTGAACACAGACCTAGGCAAATTTTATTTTAAATGAAGTTAACAAATAACTATGTGAAATTATTCGTTTCGTAAAAATGATATTGACTCATTTGAAATATTAGCAATTTAAAATATTCTGTTAAAACATTATTATATTGGGTTGGAACGAAAGTTCGTAGCGTTTGTAAATTAAAATTGAAAACTAAAATTCCGACATTTATTCACAGATTTATGCAATAACATATTTTCGAGATAACTTCTCGTGTTATTGAATAAACATATGAATAAATATCTTAATTTTATCTTCGATTCTTAATTTGAAAACGCTGCAAACTTTTTCTCCAATTCAATATTCATTACGAAATAAACTGATACGTTACTTCAGATAATGTTTCAAGTAATGTTGCTACAATGGTGATCTCAGGCATGAAAGGAATTACAAAATAAAATTACACGACGCTTGAAATGATATTTCAGAAGTGGTCAGGTCCGGCTAAACAGTCCCGTATGTTTAAACAAAAATGCCGAAAGAAAAAGCATAAATTGTGGTACGGAAAGCTATGTATGTAGTATCTGTCTCACAGAAATACCAGAGTTCAGACCGTAAAGCAGGCGTGCGCAGACTTTGCAACAGGATTATCAGAATTTTATTACAATCGTGGTAAACCACTTAAGCAGTGTCGGCGATCTAAGTGCGGATATTCGAGAAAAAGTTTCGATTACGGTCACGGCCGGTGGCGTAGGGGCGCTCGTAAATTCGAGCTAATGATTTCCGATTTTTCCACGTGTACACGTTCACGATCGCATCGTTGCAGGCCTCGAAAAAACCATATCCGTGTTGTTTATCAGGGTTCTAATTACTCGATGCTTCATAGAGGCTTCAGTTGTTACTCCATCTCGGGACGATAAGATCGTACTAATTAACACGCATCGCTAGTTAGGGAGCATTCAGATCGCAAAACGCTGCCTCCGTTATGTGCCGCCTCTGTTCGCCGGTGACCGTGCTATTTTTCTCGCCGGGAATTTTTCTGTTTCGGACGGGCGAAAGTATTCCACGGATTCATGTTCCATTTACCTCCATTTCGGCCAATATTGTTCTCCGTTTGCCACGTGGATATCTGCGATTTTATTTATTTCAGAGGAACGTTCTCTTGTAGGAACACGCGCGAAGGGATGGACAGTGTGCATTCGGTGAAAATGATCGCGACATCTCTTAGTGGAGGAACGATGAGGAACAATAGGGACCAAATTGGGATCTATCAAATGCATAAAATCCGCAGTATAGTTGGGCAAATGTACAGGGTGTAAAAGAATGGGATGATTCTACACCCTCGATTTCGTTGAAATTGAACTAAAAGAGATGCCGCAAAATTGATCTTGACCTTGAATTTTAAGGTCATAAGGTCAGCAATTCTTTCTTTAATTGCGTCGTATTTTACTCGTCGCGGTTGAGTTGCGAACCATGGTTCCTTCTGCACTTTTGACCCTCGCGACGAGTAAAATTATGATGCAATTAAGAAGAATTAGTTGATCTTTTGACCTTAAAATTCAAGGTCAACCAAATCGAGGGTGTAACATCGTCCTATGGTAGCCGCGACACATAATTTCTTTACACCCTGTACCTATTACTGCGGGTGTACGCGTTTTAGTACAGTATTTTTTCCCAATGAGATTAAAACACGTCAAAATAAATATTGTGCCCTGATTTTTGTACAATTGGATAATGTAAACAATATTGTGAATAATAGTACAGTTTTTAGTGGTGACTCCGAGTCACTCTTTTGCTGGTTAGGGTTAAATAACTGACTAGTGAATAGAACATAAAAGAATTCAACTAGTAATCGTTCTTTTAAATTGAAATTACTCTAATCATTTGACACGACGAGATCGAATCCAGCTCGAATATTATCGAGTCGTTGTCGCTCGTTTGGGATCTACTTTTATCTTCGTTGTTACAACTCGCGTAATCAGGATCTCGGATAGTTTCTCTGTCGGAGCAGGTGCGAGAAAAAGAGTATGGCGACGGGGTTGTTAGTCGGGAAGGTTGTCGGCGAAAAAGAAAAATCGATGGGATGGACGAAGGACACAAAGAGGAAGAAACGTTTTCGCCGATCGATCTGGGACAGCTTCGGGGAAGGGTTTCGAGTTTATTAGCGGCGTCGTCAATAAGATGACGACGACGCCAGTGATAAAGGACACGGCCTTATTCTTCGAAAACGCGAAATTACTACGGCAGAACCTCTATCTCGCCTCGGGTTTTAAGGTCGCTGCCGTCAGCTCTGTGTCCGTTAAATGAAACGTCCGTCTGCTGCGCTCGCGTAACACGCTGCGACGCCAGATCGAACGCCGGGATTTTGATAAATCTGAAGAAGCGAACAGGACGATTTATAATTTATGGAACCGAGAAGCTGACACGGTTGTCCGACGTTGGGGAAGCCTGCGGGAGGATCGGTTAGCTACACTGACACTGAGGCGTGACAATTTCGTTAGTTTCTGCTGACGAGCGGCGCTCGGAAAATGGAAACTGTATTTATGTAACTTCGCGAAATTGTTTATATATTCGATCGATCTTGCTGCTGGTCTTGTACAATGAATCCAAAAAGGTATTTCAACACGAAATATCCCGTTCTCGAGAAACTGTCGATATTTGAACTGTAATAATTTCGTTAAGAAAAAATAGTACAACAATATGCCTGGTCTCATTTTGAAGCTTGACGCCTCTACTTTTGCCATCCATCTTTTATTTTCATCTATGATATTTTTGCACACTTCAACGACTGGGAAATTGGAGATATTTTTTGGTTGAAACGTCTGTAAAAACATGGAGATATTTCCCTTGTGCCTGAAATCACCGGAGATTTAAAGATCGTGGCGTCCCATTTACAACGAATGCTAAAAACTTGATCTACGATTTTTTCTAACCGGTTTAGTGAACTTTGAATGAAAGGTGTACTGTTACTTTTGCAATACTGTCTTGTGGAATCACCCCCTTTCCAGTTGTACCACCAGATACTGACCACCCTGTATAAGGTACATCGTGAGAGCTTTACGCCACCGAACTTGACCCTCTCTTTTATTTAATAACACAGTGACACAAATCGTACATCAATTTCTAAGATACCTGTTTATAGGGGTGGTTTAGTAGTAGTGGTTTGGGTGTGCGATAGTAGAGTCTTCAAAAGTTAACTTAGTCCTATGGTTGTATTGCTATAGGATTGTAATTTACGGAATAACAACAGGTTAAATATCATTAATTTCTAGAGAATCAGAAATGTAATGTACAAATGCAATTAGATTTTTAATTTTATAATTATTGAAACGATGACGTTGCTTACATGGAAATTGATTCGATAAATTTATTTATCCGAGCACGTATTGCAATAAAAATTGCACAAAATCTAAATAAATATAGCCTTGTCATTTTTATCAGATGAAACATTTTAATCGCTTTCAGCGCTCGGTAGGTTTAGTGTTAAGTTTTCATTGCCTTTCTTGCACGGTTTTTTAAGGAACATATCCACCTTGTAAAAAGAGAGTTGAGTGCACGTCATTTTCCAAAAAAATTGGAGTTACACCGAGTGGTTTTCGAGTGTTTCAAACGTCGCTATCACGGGCTCCACCAAAAAAGGTAGCGTGCCCCGTGATTCGCGTTTCGAATCGTCAGAAGACGTCCGGCGTTGTTATCAGTCGGCAGCCGAAGAAACGAGGGGACTCGGTATATTTAAAACGCATTAAGTAGAACGAGATTCGTTGATTGCACGACAGTCGAGCGTATTTCGCGTAAGTACGTGGATCATAAACGACGCCTATGCTCCTCGCCGTCAACGAGGACGATAAGGGTTGAAGTTGAAGGGAACAGCGATGGCTGTCAGCTCGTTCTCTCCGCGCGTTTGACAAAGCTGATACGAACGACCACCCTGGGATCGTGGGTATCAACACGATTTGCAAAACTCTTCCATCCCCCTTCGAACCACCCTCCACCCTTCTTTGCAACCCCCGTTGCTACCTCGTGCGCATTGCGAATATATCTGTAATACGAGTTGTATCTTTACGAGCGCGGGCTGCAGCGTTCTCGCTGTTCTATCGGCCAGCAAAAATTACGAGCGTTGACGTTTAATTTATTAAATTAGACATCGGCGTAATTATTACGCGGCGATAGCAGTCTAGCTTATAATGGTTTAATTCGAGGGGAACGACGCCCCACCGTACACGGGTTTCCACAGTAGCCGTCTTTCCGACGTTATAAACGTCCGTCCCCAGCGAGTTATTGGAAAATAAAGAAACACGCACGGCTTCTAAAGAGACTTTTTGCTGCTGTACGCCGTCCCAAATAGTCCCGTAAAATTTGCTTGGCGTTTTACGCGGGTCTGGATCCCATCGCAACGGGGAACTCGCGAAAAGTAATAAACATTCCGATACCGACTAATGGGCTAGCGGATGCGATGCGCGGATCTATCTCTCGCAGTCTTCCCCGCGGGTTCTCAAATCAGACGAGCAATTATTAGAAACATTTTAAAAGTGATCGAGCGGCTGGCGAGCTTTTTAAAAGTCATTATCTTTGAATGCGCCAATTGATGCTACTCGTAATTCCCTAGAAAATGTAGTAAACCACATTGTATAATTTATTACTAAACTGCGGATCTTTATGCAAAATAAAAATTGTCTACATCGATTGCAAGGAATAGAAATTAAATTGAATGTTATTTTCTTCCCTTAACGATTTTAATAGAGGAGCAATCATATATTGACATCTTCAATTTTCACCAGCAATTTTGAATTTCATCTACCCCATTTTGCTATAAATGCATAAAGATCCGCAGTCTATTTATCACTAATAAAAGAATATTTTTGTAAAAGATTTACAAACGAATGTAATATGAATTGTAGTATGTAAACACAACTAAAGACTGGACTACAGTTTATACAGTAAAACGAACGACGTAAAACATTGTATTACTTTCGAAAATGCTCTGGTTCAACCATTGTCTGTGTAGGCACACTATAGGTGTACGTCCAAAGAGTATCCGCGTACAATGGCTTATATTGTTGTTGGATAGGACACACACTATCTACTTTCTCAATGACTTTGAAATCGACACCCTTGCAATGTGAGGCTAGCGTCAACAACAAGATAAAGAGGACATGAAACTGCGACACTCCACGCCATAACAAGACTCCTCGCAGTTTCAATAAACTCGTGCAACAATGGAACATCTCGGTTCCTATTTTTGCGAATTTAGCTATTTTATGTTTGATGTCAGATTCCTGGTTAAAGCCATTAATGGCTACAATTTTAAGTACATAAAATATTTTGGAATATTTACGAATACAAAATATTTTTTTCTGTTTATTTATATTACGAAATTATTTATTTCTCAAGTTGTAGATGTAATAAGGGATTTCAAAGATATATTTAATAGTTTCGAATGATTATTTTTATTATTTTACTTAACAGAGCACTCGCGCTGGACCCGAAACTTGCGAAATTTTTTGAAATTTGCAGAAAGTGAACTATTCATAAATTCACAAACTAATTTCGTCTTAAATCGCAAAAATTCATTTTTCTATGTCTTATTCACTTATTTTATTTATTATTGTTTTAAACCGAGCGGTTAATTTTTCTATCTTCTTTTCAGTAATAAACTTGTATTATGTAGTACAGTATCGTAATGAAATTTACGTACCAAACAAAGTATAGTGTATAAATTACAGTATTCTTTACATTTATTTTTTTATCCCACAGAAAACATTCTTTTAGTAGAATTTATATATATTCTTTCTCTAAGGTTTTAGAGACTAGAATTTTTTTTGTAGATCGTAATTTCGTAAAGAAGGAGTATGTCGATATAAATTGTATGCCGACATGTTCTCCAATAGCTGTATATTAACAAAACAAAAATAGAATTTTATTTCGCGCGGTTTAAAGGAAATCATTAACATACATTTTTATCAGAATGTGTTCAGAGTCTTCATCACGTGTCGGACACGATATTGTAAGGCAAGGGGTTAATGGCGTGGCCTCCCGTGTAGCGGAGAGGGTAGAAAAGTAACCGGTGAAATCGAGACTGGCCAGCGATCTTCTCCGAGGACACGAGGTCCGGGTAGAAAAAGATTCGCGATACGGGGCGGTTGTCAATTGATGGTCCGGCGAATATTTAAGGGCGATGATAAACGGCTGGCTCGATTAAAGGTAATCGTCGATCGGTGGACTCACACCTGTATTCCCAGTAATAGACGGTTGTTCGTCCCTGCGGACAAGACCGGTAGCCGAGTGTACACGCCCATCGTACGGAGCCCCGTTCCCCACGCGATACAACACGGCATATACACGGCCGCCGTAGCGACAGGGAGGTATGCGAGGAGGCTCACGCTTATGCATGCTCGCAGCATCTGTTGCTACAAGACAGACGTTCCCGGCATTACGTTACGATCCCCGTAGCCTCGAGTGGGCCACATATGCCGCCATCGAGCACGTGTGCCCACCCCATCGCGCCTCCACGGCCCGTCCCCTATCGCTCAAAAATTGCCCCCCATCAGGTTCCTTCTCCTCCGACGCACAGTGGGCTACTCGGCCCGAGAAGTCGGAAAAAAGTCAACTTCAAAATTTGGTGTAAGTAGCCAAATTTTTTCTGTCCGACGTAGTTAAAGAATAAGGCTTCAAAGTATTATTTTTTTTATTTTTACACCCGTAAAGTACTCTAATTCATCGCTTTGCGTTCCTAAACGGTCTCTGAAACAACGTTCATTCATTAGCGATTTTCAAATGTTCTAAGGAAATTGTATAAGCTCTTACATTGCAGCTGCTCAAGAAGGTATGCAGAGCACTTTCGCACAGACTTCAAAACTTCTTTTATCTCAATTTGTGAACACCGCTTGAAATAAAAATTGTTTCAAAAATATCTTAGTCTCACTTAAAAGGGAAGGACACCAAGTGTCCGATTTTGATAATCTTTTGTGAGGTGATGGTATATGGATCCCCAATGATGTCTGCAAAGTATTAGGTGTAGTTACTCAATAGTTTCAAAGATATAAACAAATGAACTTTCAATTGAATTGAGCTGCAAATCATGGTATATCAACAAGGCATGAAAGTTTAATTGTTTATAACTTTAAAACTATTGAGTAACTACGCCTAATATTTTGCAGACATTATTAGGGATCCATATACCATCGCCTCACAAAAAATTATCAAAATCGAAGTCGGACACTTGGGGTCCTTACCCTTGTTAGTCCCACTTCAAGTCCCACTTTGTATAATACTTTTTTACGCAGAATTTCATAATTTATCCGAATTTAAGAAAAACTATTAGACATTCTAGTTAAAAAACTGAAGGTGACCCCATATCTCGATAAAAGAAGCATACTTTTTCAAAAGAAGCAACATTCGAAACATTTTTTCGTACAACAAATAACTTACGACTTACTTGAGATCCGTCACGTTACGAGACTCACCCTGTACAAAAAAGGATTGGAGAATTGTTTCTTTGGAATAACCAAACATTTTACGCTTCTCCTAAACGAAGAAGAATTTCGCGGTGTTTTCGTTAAAGCGTCGAAGAGATTCCACTGAAAAGGCTCGGGATCAACGATTCGCTAAACTGCCATTGAAAGATCGCCTAAGAGGCTCGATTGTAGTGGCTAACCGCGCAAGAATGGAACGCGATACAATTTGCCCCTCTTTGGAATTTCATTTCGCCAGCAATAGAAGTTTCCCGGGAAGAGCAACACGGGTCCCTTTCTTTTCTTTTTTTTTTTTATTATTTGTCACTTGGATATCGCGGATATCGATTCCACTATTCATCGTCCCGCTGCTTATATGCATATCAATGACGAAAGTCCCGGTGAAACTGATCGCGAAGAATAGAACTTCGATCGGGAATTTAACGAGCACGTGTTGAACTGTCGCACGGTCTTGCAAAATCTCGTGAAATTCAATCGATTTTCTATTACATATGCTATTCCAATTCATCGTATCGTTAATCCTTTCCCGTATTATTTTTCTCACAAATACAATCAACTTGGTACAATGGACTTTCACAGGTGCCAGAACTTCTTTATGTTTCATAATCTCTTAGTACAAGAAGAAGATTTATATTTACTCGTGTCTACATTTACAATACCGTTCAAAAGTCTGCAGTTAACTAATGGTCTTATACATTGCAATGACAAATTTATAAATACAATATACAGTCACAAAAATATTGGGACACTCTTAAAAAGACGGTAACTTTTTTAATATTGGACCATGCGATTTGAACTTTTTTTGGAAAGAAAGAGCAATTAGTTTACTACAGGATGTGGAAAGAAATTTTTTCATAAATTGCAATAGATCGGAATTGTAGAAAAAATACTGAAAGTTACATTTTCAACTTCTTCATGTGGGCCTATATTGCAAAATTAAAAAGTACATTTTGTAGATCCGTGTCAATTATATGCACTGTGAAAGTCTCATCGATATAGGTCGATGCGAGAAAAAATGACGGGCACTGGAAGATGTAAGAATCCTTAGATTTATTGCAGTTACAGGCAAAATTGTGAAAAATGTGCAAAATTGCAATTTTCATCATCTTTAAACGTTTGTAGCTCATTGCAACGTCGACCGATTTTGACGAAATTCATTAGACAATATTCTTCAAATAGAATACTATTTTAAAAACTGATTGATTGCATCAAATAAAATATTTAATTTTCAACGTTGTACGCACATATTTTCAAATAAAATGCTTATTTTAAAATGTTACGTTAAAAACTGACTGCATCAAATAAAATATTTAATTTTCAACGTTGTACGCACATACTTTCAAATAAAATACTTATTTTCAAATATTCTGTTAAACACAGATAGCATCAAATAAAATATTTCATTTTCAAAGTTGAACGCACATATTTTCAAATATTCTGTTAAAAACTGATTGCACGTTAAATAAAATATTTCATTTGTACGCACACTAACCAAATAAATAGGATTATTTACTATTTAAAGTTCTATTTCACCCAGCCCTGGAACCAACTGATAGTTTCCTGCAAAATGAACTCGCGGCGAGGGGGACGAATAAAAAGATCGTCTTCACAATTCCCGGGAACCCCATATTTCAGAAATCGTTGTGTCTGCGTAATGAGCAGACAGTGGCGGATAAAACGCATAGAGGCGTGCTGTGAGGTTAATCTAGCAGCTGTTCCGTCCTCGTCGATCCTGCGTGTCCTTCTCTGTTCTTCTCTCATTCTTGCCTGGCTCACAATAAGAAGCAGCGGCGCGGGTCGACCTTCAAAGATTGCCGGCACTGGCCAGCGCATGATAATTATTATCGCGCGCGCGCGAGCGCGAGCGCTCATGTTGATCCGCGTGTACACCAGCACACGTAGCTTCGTTTTTAATCCTTTTGATATTCTATCGTCCGTAGGATCGGTAATGAAACTTCCCACGCGATGAAACCGCGAGATCCGACTGGAATTTCGTGCATTATTCTCAGCTTTGCTTGCGTGCTTTTTTTTCCTTCGACAGGCATTGCATTTTTCGAAAATATGCATTGGAACATCGATGATATACGCAGCAGCTGATGAAGTTCTTGTGGACAATCGAAAACTGGAAAATCGTGCGGTATGTTGGCGCATGAATAAATATTTGTTGCACGATGTGCGTCACACACCTGTGATTTATTAACAAATATTTAGTTCCCTTTTCAGTTTAGATATCGGCTAGATTTAGTGATCAATACGATTACAGGCAGACTAATTCATTGGTGAAAACGTTCGCGGGATTATTTCGAGTGCACAGCTTCGAGGCTCTGTGTATAAAAAGATACAGCCTTGTATTATCACACAACTGAGTTTTTACATAAATAACGTATTAATCTAAAAACTTTGTTCGATCGTTGCCATTTGTCTAGACAGGTCCGATATTATTATACGCAGAGTGGTGTTTTTATTCCATTTTCTTTATTACTTCCGAATTTTAGAAATATTGGGGAACATTTTCAGATGCTTCCTCGTTAAAATGTCCGTTTACAAAAACCTGTAAGAGTTTTTATAAAATTACTCGATGAATTTTTCATATCTTTACTTCTGATTTGCTGTATCTATTTTATTTTCTTTATTACTTCCGATCTAACTCGACCGCTCCGATTGGACGAGAATTTCAGAAATATTAAAAAACATTGTTAGATGCTTCCTCGTTAAAATGTTGATTTATAAAAACCTGGGAGAATTTTTATAAAATCACTCTTTCAATTCTTCGTATCTTTACTTCAATAATGTCAAATTATTTTCTTTAGGAGATCTTCTCGCTTACGAATTGATAATACACATTTGGCAGCACTGTAGGAGCAATATCTGTGACGTTGACAACGAATATATTTTCCAAACTGTGGCTCTAATAATTTGATCAGCTGCAGGAGCGAATCATTATCGCCTGAAATTGGCGAGATATCGAGAGAGAGAGAGAGAGAGAGAGGTGTCGAACTTTTGACGGTATCCCTAACTAGAAGACAATGAGCAGAGCATGCGTGAATTTTTTCGCGTATAAAGACGGCCCTGTGCATCGAGCCTGGACGAGGAAAGACGGTTACGGTTCGGGACGCATCCGTCCTCGTGTGCAGATGCACGCACGCGTGCATTTGCGGACGAGATCCAACGGTAGACAGTGTTTGCATCATACTTTTATCGCCTAGGTTCCGTCTTCCTCCAATTTAATAAAAATAACCGGAAGTTGTATCACACTGGTGAGCTCGCCGCGAACGTTAATACCAACGTTGCGTCCGCAACTATACCAATACTCCTCTACGCAACGCAACAATAGCATGTCTACAGACCACGTTGGTTACGTTACACAAAGTTTCGAGTAGACCGCGGTAATTTATGGATCCGAGCCTCTCCAGCTGTACGAGACGCGGAAAAATAACGATTTTAATCAGCGATCGTAACAAACAGTTCGCTTCTGCATTTAGGAAAGTTCTGCTAGAATTTGTACAGTGGATCCTAAAAGTAAGGAGCTGTCGTATGAGTGTTGCTTTCCACATTAACGCATTAGAAACACCACTGGTTATTTCTGTTTGTAAACAAACTTTTCATGAGAATTAGAAAAATGTTTTATTGTGTTTCTTAATGATCCGGTTTCCACTGAAAATTTTTCAACCCTGATTGCTTAGATATGCCTAATTTGTTGGAGATGCAATGTAGTTTAAGTGTGCAAAAAGAATTGTGCACTTATCACGATGTTAATTTGTTCTGTTTTTTTGTAAAGGTTGAGACGTCATTTTTGTGAATGGAAACCATGTTTTAAGTGTTTTCATGTGAAATAATTAATTTTGTTAAGGCAAGGTCTGTGTTGAGGCGATCAAAAAGACCAAGCGTGGATGACAGCCGTTGGGAAGCGCTATTTTGACTTTGTTAGATAATCTTTCGATATTAAGAGTATGCAAAAAGTAGATAGCCGCCAATAAAGAGAAATAAAGCGACGCCAAAACAAACACAATCGATTCATCTACCTCAGAAGATATAGATTTTTGTATTCTCCGTATGAAGAACATGCCTCAGAAGTTGAGACGCTCGAATTCCATCGAATGCAACAACTGCAGGAGAGCTGTGCACTTGCAGTGCGCGAATATGCAAGTTATTTCACATGCAAACATTGTGAAAGTGAAGCAGACGATTAAGCCGGTTATTATCGAGCGAACAATGTTTATTTTGTGTCAAATCATGATCCAAAAAATGAATACTCAATAAACATTGAATATGAGGCGTTTTGACTTCGTTTCACCGCTTTTCAAATTGTTTCCAGAAGATTGGCTACAACTTTTTACCCGTTAACGCCATTATATTATACTTTCTGCAGCGGAAGTGCAGCTGGCAACTACGCCTTTCCAATGATGTCAATTTTTTTTGCGTAATTCTCATCCATGAAATTTTATAGCTATAAAACAAAACGTGTTCCAATCTTTACGACAGTCCCTTACATTTCCGATCGTGGCGAATCACCGTTGCAGTCGAGCTCAATTAATTCAATTTCCGATTCTTGAAAAATGCATCGCGATTCGTAAGAACAAACAGTACAAGCCTAAACATGGTCTCATTTCAAAGCGTGTAGCCTCTACCTTCGTCTCTGCATTCCTAAGATATTTTTACATGAAACAGCAGAATGAAATACCTCGAACTTCAAGCCAGAGATCACGTCAGAAGAAGAAACATCTTCGTAATCCGCGACACAACATTCGTGAGAGTTCAACACTATTTTCTGCCGCTGTCTGTGTACACGGACAAAAACGCTTGTATTTACGAGGCGACCGGAATACATCCAACAGCTCGGTATCGTGATACACGATCCGTAGCTTCTCGGAGATCAGCATACAGTACCGAAAATTAGTACGTCCGAGAGGTGTTCGATGTACACAGACGCTATTCAGATTGGTCACCGAAATCGGAGAGCTGTGATCCATGCGGGCACACACGCGATCTCTGGATCGTTCGGCGCCGAGGACGTTGAAAGGCGAAGCAGTTGACTGGATTTCAAGAAGCCCTATGAGTCCACCACGGCAATTTCGAGGAGGATTTACAGGCGGGACCCGCCGAGGTATTACTATTCGCGGAGGAAATTCCAGAGGATAACGCCGCGCCTAACGCGCATACCATAATGATCGGTCAGGTTTTTGCTCTCGAACGCGGCCGAACGATCCGAGTTGTCGATGTTACACGACAGCCACTGAGACCTGGGACTCCTCTTCCCTCGTCTCCGCAGCCCTGGCCACGCTCGCGATTCTTTGCCAACCGTTAAATCGTTTACTACCTAGTAGCTTGTAAACGAACGGAGCTGCCGGTCTACGCTGGATCGTCTCCAGTCTCTTTTCCCCTTTTTCTCTTTCTCTCTATCCTCCTGACTAATCAGCAGCGTCGATGCACCGGCGCGATTTATGGTCCAGAGATCGAAATCCCGACACTCGTGCGAAACGCTGCCTCATTGTTGCTGATAGCCGCGGCACACCAGCAAGAAACTTCCGTCTTGCTTGATCGCGCTCGACTAGGCTTATTCTTTCTTCCTTTTCCCCCGTTCTTATTCTTGCTTTCAGTACTGCTCGCGTCATCCACGATCTAGAATCTGATATTTGGCCTGACGGACGCCGATCGATCGCTCCCCGTGAGCTTCGAATTTCTTCAGACGGAACAGAAGAGCTGCGCGCCGCGTCTTCTCTGGCTTCCACGTGGATCAACTTGTCGTGCATAGAACTCGGCTGGTTTATTGTGATCGGTAGATCGTGGATCTTCCAGATGAAAATGTTCGACGTCCGTTGCAACAAATCGCAGCTCGCCAGCGATTTCCTTCCTCAAGCGCTTTAACTAATTCAGATTTTGTGGAATTCCTGTGCGAGATACAAGCGATAAATTGAAAGTTGTTTCTTTATATAATTGTAGAAACAAAATTTATCTATTATTCCACACAAGGAACGACAGATTCAATATCAGTTTATTTCAGTTTGCTTATGGAACCGTTGGTTCTTCGTTCATAGTATCGTTCCATTTCCTTTAACTAATTCAGATTTTGTGGAATTTTTATGCAAGAGACAAGTGATATAGTTTCAATAAGTTTGGTATGTTGGAAATAATATTTGTGAATGAGCGCACCCTCGAACGCGCGCGATTCTCCGCGCATTGTGTTCTTGAAGATGAAACAGCAGCGGATTTCAACACGTTCTTTCCGCCCCTTTCTTCTTCTGCGAAAGGGAATACGTCCGTGGGTTTTTACTAACGGTTAAGTCATTTACAGGCTCGTATTCCGTAAACGAAGCCTCTGCTGAAGCATGTTTAAAGCCATCAATAATTTTCTCGGCCCCTAATGACAGCGAATGATGCCCAGTGTAATTTGTATCCATTAGGGGAGGGGGAGAGGTCGGGGCATGAAAATTGTCGTACATACGATTTAGTTATTTTGCTAATTAGGTAATCAGCTGTGCGTCGAATGATAAACGCGGGGATCTCAGCACAGCCGTTTCGTAGAACGAGCTGCAATTTCGAAACGATGCCAACCCCCCTCTTTCGCGACTCACTATTTTTTCCGTAACAATCGGGAAACGACAACGAGAGGAATGTGCCAATTTTCTTAGTGGTTTGTTTGCGAATTCCACAGGAACAAAATGAAGGGTTGCAAATTTTTTAAACTACGATTGTTGAGATTGCAAAGATGAATTGATAAGGGGAATTATTCAATATATTTATTTCTTCGTTTCGTACATTACAATTAAATTCGCTGAAATTCCAAGTAATTACATTCCTGTTATTTTTACAAAGCTGTGCAAAATAGTAGCTTTTATTTGCTCCGTTGATCGAACAAATATGAGAATGAAAGAAAAAATGCTAAGTTGCCTGGATCCTTACCCATTCTGTTAGGTTCTGAGGAATATATCGCCGATCTTGCCCAGTACATCAAAGATACAAATATGTATAAAGTATTGTAAGAAAATGTACCGTGTTGCAACATTAAATAAATAAACGAATGAATAAAATGAAACACACGAGATCAAGCAGAATTATTTTACAAACAGAAGATATTTTATTATCAATTCTATTCTTACCAACGACCATTAATTAAAAAATAGAAGTACCAGAGGGTTCACACATCTCAGCTGATCCACCAATCAATGTTAAATGTTGCCTTATAAAAATGACAACACTAAGTTTATTGAGATTGTTTGCAATTTTCAATATAAAAGATGCTTGGATAAAAAAATGTATTCTATTATTTTCCATAAATATGAGTTGTTATAATTTCGATACTTGTGAAACATAAATCCGGTAATTTGACCGTGGTAGGTTCAGTGTTGAAAAGGAACAGCTACGGTTTCATCGGACAACGAAATGATAAAATACACGTACTCTGTGCACAACCTCCGCCAAAAGAAAATTGTTACCAGCTCGGTATCGATTCTGGAAGTTCAAGTCACAGCAGGATTGGCTGCCGTTCTCCGTGGAAGACGATCTTAGCTTCCCGGATCACGTAACGCTCGACTTTCTAAAACGTAAGAACACAATAGAAAATCGTCGCGGGCAATAACGGCGAATAATTCCACGGCGGATCGTATTGTAAACGTGTACGCAAGAAGCTTTCGGCGTTCTGCGGCACACGATGCAAAGTCCGCGGGGTTTCGCGGGGAAAAACGGGGTATATCGGCGAACGCACGGCAGCTTAATAGCTTGTTAATAATGAAACGCGGCGTGGAAAATCAAGCGTGCGGTTATTGAACGCGCTCGAACATCTGAAACTGCATTTAATGGCGTGCTCGGGTAATTACTCGCCCGGTTAATAGACGTTCAAATAATCGAGACTCTGTTATAATTATAATACGCCGCCATCGCATCGGAAGACGCGTCGCGAACGTGTCGTGGCTCGGCTCGGCTCCGCTCGGCGTTTCTTCAAAGCGGGAAACCCGGGAGTCTCGTGATAATTAAGAAAGAATACCGTTCGACAGCCATCGCGTGGCTAATTAAACATGTTTTCGATCGGGGACGCGACCGAAAACGTGTAATTTTTTCTTAACGAGAGAACGAAACGCGTGTACATTTATATACATATATGTATATGTACACACGTTTGTCGTAATTACACGAGGGAGCTCGGGGAACATTGTATGCAGGCTGTTTCGGTTTACTGGACCGCCTCTACGTTAGTTTTAACTTCTAACACTGGTACAGCCACGGATAAAATGATAGCACGCTCTCCATGTTTCTTCGTGTTTCCATATGATGTCCGGAAAAAATGTGCATTAAGTCAATTATACAGGGTGAGTCACCTAACGTTCGTCCTTTAAATATCTTCGTTGGTTTCAAAGATACCATTAATCTAAAAACCACGCTTATATTAAAATGCACTAAAAAGGCGAAAATAATTTTTTTCCTGGTTCTCTATATTTTATGTGTGGGGAGAATCAGGAAGAAAATTATTTTCTGCCTTTTTCCGGATTTTCCGGACCACCGTTGTAGGTGTTTAAAAAAGGGCGGTTCCGTTAAAAAAATTAAAGGGTGACCTTGATATCTCGAAAAAAATATGACATAAAAACAAAAATTGTTTGGTATATCGTGTGAGCCCTATTTCATCATTCAACTTTGTCCTGAACAAAGATATTTAAGGTACAAAATACGTGACTCACCCTGTATTATACGTGCAAAGTCGCCACATTGAAACTTGTCTCCCACTCTACCCTTCCCCCTCTATTCTCCCACGCTCCCACCGCGGCCCGATCACGTGACGCGTTCCGTATCTGTCGTGCATACGTCACAATGTCACGTGACTAATCCGGTACTGAGAAAGAGAGACCTGGCAAATTATGCGTACTTTCCATTCTAAGAAATGTTACACAGAACATATACGGCTTTTTTGTTTAGTTTTCTGCATACATCCACCCTTTAGCTGCGCACTGAACGTTCATGCAGTGCTTTGAAAGCCTTGGGAAATTCCTCTTTTGTCATCTGTTTGAATTGCTCGGTTACTGGCTGCCTTAATCGCACTCGCCTCTTCATAATACGTTCCCTTCAATGCAAATTTCATTCTTGTAAAAACTGCAAAAAAATCCGGCAAATATGGTCGCTGGTTAATAAAAGTTATGCTAAAGAACAAGCGAACATCGTGAGGCAAAAAATTTTTAGGCTACTAATACAGATTAAAATAATGTAGTAAAAATTAATTGAAAATGTTTATTCTGTATTAAAATCCACAGTCTATTGATTATATTTTTACGAAACTTTTAGGAACATGTTAGAAGCTCGATTACCCGAACCGATATCTGAATTTTTCCTTATCCGTTTACGAAACCATCAAACAATATTGAAACGAAACGTGGAAAACATTAGACGCATGCAAACGTTTTACTTAAGTATGTTATGAGATGATAATGAAGTTGGTTGTTAAACAATTAATTGTATGTCATTGTGCATGAACAATTGAAAAAGACTTTTGCATAACCGAACATATACACAGAATCGTTTGTACTTCTTATTCCGTGTGTATTTTCTAACGAAGAAAGGGAAAAAATGTTTAAATATTAATAAAACATCACTGAGGATGATTCATAACACTGCTCTATAATTTCAGTAAATACATGCTAATACATGTAAAATGTTTCTTGGTGTAACATACAGTTAGGTTAATGGCAGCTTACAGCCGTACTTCGCGTCTACTCTTGTTAACTTCGTACTCTTATTACAGTATCTTCGTTCTCTTCTTTTTCCGGTGCATTATCACTGTAGAATCAAGCTGTGTTATTCTCATTGGAGCATACTTACCCTGCTCAAATACAGTTTGACTACATCATTATATTATGTACCCGCCAGAAATGAGAACTCGTCTTTGTTATATTCGAGAACTTTGCAATTATTTCTTTTGTAGCAAAATTACACCAATACGATAAAAAATCTCTGAGAACATGAATGAAGATCGCATATATACCAACCACATTCTTAAGAACTAATACTAGAAAGTATTGTTTCATTATTCTTAATTTTAAGAAAACTAAAATAAGAAAAAGCTGCCCTTCCTTGACTAAATGATTCTCCTCGGGCTAAGAATGAAATTAAAGCATTACTAGATTTTACCAATATACACAATTTAATTTTTTAAAATTTACGACTACTGACATTGTGAAGATTTATCCATGAGGAATTATTCAACAATTTGATTCCTTTGGGTATGTATTATTTAGAAAAAGCACTTTCATTGCTCTGTAAACCTGGTTCGAAAACTTCGGATATGCCATAAATGCATAAAGATCTAATTATTACTTCGGTACTAAAAAGCGATCCCCAAGAAATTAATAGCAAGATTCTGAAGTATAAAAATTCGACTCTCATTCGCAAGATACTTAAGAGCTGAACCGATTCGGTCGAGTAACTCAAAAAAGGACAATCGAGATGTGAACTTTTGATTGTTCGAGTCAATTTCATCCCGTCTTAAGCACAGCAGCATGTTATAGTTCGCAATGCGTGAGCAGCCAACTTCCCTGGAAACTGCAAGATGAATGAAGAAGATACGCATCGTTCGCGAGGTGCAGGAAGAACGTAATTCCTCGGACCTAGCCACCGAGTCCTGCCATCTTCGGCTAATTCCACACGATAAGCGTAGATCTCGGCTCGACTTCCGCCATTATGATCGGAGATAGACGTTTGACGGGCGTTTCTATCGATCTCTCTTACGGTATTACCGCGGGCTTGCTACCTTATCCGATATTTTCGGAACAGTTCTTTCGCTCGACTTAACGCGTAGAACAGACATTCTTTTGTGCAACTTCATACAGGGTGTCTCCAAAAATCTGTCAGTCTCTATATGAGTTTATTACTGGACAGCCGATCTTTATGAAAGCAGGGATGAAATTTATTTGATTCCCATAAATTGATTTCATCCCTTAATGACTTCTTTACATTAAAAACAAGACTACAGTATTCTGAAATTTGTATAATCTTTGACTGTTTCATATTTCACCCAACCATAAAGATCCGCAGTAGTCTCGTCAGTACCAATTTTACACTGAACGAAGCTTCTATAAAAGTGAATTATGAAACATGATTAGATTTTTGCGAACACGTTCGCTATCAGAATTTGTTTCGTTGCTTACCTTCCTTGCTCGAAAGTTTTATTAAATGCAACGTACCCAATTTTGAATTATTCAAACCGTTTAGCACAGAAGAAAGTCACAGATTCTCTGAAAACTATGCATTCTACAATAACTTTAAACAACGAAATGCATTAGATTAATTTGACTGTTTTCAAGTGAACTCTGTCAGATTATGGATGTCACATATTTGTGGCGGTGTTAGCGAACATGTTAATTAATAAACTAGTTGCAAGTTAAAATGTCGTGAAAAACCATTTTATATGTGTGGGGCCATTGGACTCTTCCGGTGTTTTAGGTCGCATCTTTTCGTGGTGGGGTTAAATAAAGAATACAGCAAGCTATCCCGGACTGACACGATGCTTTATTTGCTGGAATTCGATTAATATGATTCCGTGAAAGAGATTGATTGTTTGCATAGTTACACAGACGAACTAGACGCTTCAGAGTTGTCCTCCGATCAATTTAGAACACAGGAACCCGCTAAATATTTCACACAGTTTGCGGCGCTGATACCTTTGAAAATTTCAAGAACCGATCCGTTCAACATCCAGCTCTTAATTTCCCTCTTCCTGCTACCGGATTCCCCCCTGCCCTCTCCGCCTAGCCGAACGACTAAATATACACCTAACTCGGTCGTATTCTGATGCAAATCTGCGAATGCAAATTTAATCGAAACGCAGTCAGCCAAAGGAAACACGGAATGTATCGGGCCACCACATGCGCGCATCCTCCTAACTAAAAATACTTTAAGTTTTCTAGATAGCTCCGTTTCTTTGTTAACAAACGTCAGACGTGACAAGCGGAAGTAAGTTCGTCGAACCTGCCCGTTAACCTGCCGCGGGGAATATGGATCATCAACGGAAACGGTGCACATACTATTTAAACCCGGTGGATATCAATAACGTAGTAGTTTTTGGGGGATTTCATTGATTTCCGATGGAGTCGCGTTCACGTGTATGTACAAGGACGCCGGCCAAGGTAGGCTACATGCACAACATTGTAATTGATTGGACCTGTGGCCTGATAACCGCTCGGTGACCTCACCAACCCGCTCGATACGCGTACCCGACCACGGTATAATTATTTCTTCTTTCTGTGCGTTCGGAATCCCGGCGGTTCTATCTCGCGGAACGCTCTCGAATCGATCACGCGAATTATGTGCCTTTCAACGCGGGAAACCGACGTTTTTACGAATCGGAGTCGCCCGGACCGCCCCGGCCCGATATCGAAAAACGCGACCTTTTCAGGCGGAAACTACGATTATTTGAAAAGCCAGTTTGTAAACACGCCGATATTCCCCAAGTTCTGCTCGCTAATTACAAGCACACTCCCCGATAAAGTGGCAGCGTGTGCGTGCGCAGTAATTTCGAAGAATGAAAAGCACACGGTATCGTAATTGTTACGACGCGGGGAGAAGGAATCTGGTAATAAATAAAATTCACCTGGCTTTTTCAGAATGCAGAAATCTTGAGGGTGAAATGGCAGCACACTTCGTGGCAATATCGTTCACAAGCTGCCATACTAAGCGCAAAATTAACTTTTTTATACCATTAAAAGCGGACATATTCTTTGCTGAACCAAATGTTAAAGCCTGCGAATTTATCTTTCAGTTCTTAAACGACTGCAATCTACATCTCCAGCGATTATTAAGACTGTCGTTGTACACTAACTGTAAGCCTAATGTATAGTTGTAAAAGCTGAAATAATTCTATAATAGCTTTCATTTTTGAAATTGGCTCATGTTGCAAAAACGGAATCTCCGAAATTCGAATGATAAACTATTTCATCTTGATTTCTGTTTTTCTTCTGCTTACATAGAAAGTCAGCAAGATCACAACTTGATTTCCTAGTAATGATTGCGTAACAATTACGAGTAATGCGCGTCATTCAGATATTCCATGTGGTTTTCGAAAAATTAAACGACGTGTTACTATTGTGTCCAGGAGCGTATTCATCGTTGTACACGTCTCGTAAAGTTCGCGCGCGCGCCTTCCGAAACCGGCGAAACGAAACGTACGGGTTTCGCGCGCGGTCGCTGGTAGAATTTGTATCGCGTAATCGTTTCACCGTTTCACGATCAAAAGCGTGAAACGCCGTTGAAAAGATCGCGGAACCGCCGCCGGGAGGAAAATAGCGTGTTCCATCCCGCGACAAAAGACACTACTTGCATCCCCCGTAACGTTTACGCTACCACGCGTTGTTTTAAAGAACGCCGGGGACAAGGGAGGCGGGCACAGGGGGTTGGACGGCGGAACAACGTTACGTCGTTTCATTGGACACCGGTGTCTAATGCCCACAATTTTTGTTCTTCCTTCCTTCCTTCTTTTTTTCTCTCCTTCTCTCCACTTTGCTCCTTTTCTCTCTTGATTTTATTTTCCACCGTAATCTAGGAAACGCGCGACGGTCCCGGCCGCCAACGGAACACACAAGTCCCGGCGCCTTTTTTTCCCTCCAGTGTATTCCCCGGGATCCTCCCCACCATGGCGGCCGAGGCGCAACAAAAATTGCTGGTTACACGCTCTAATACGTTTTTTCGTCGTGCTCATTGGAGAACGGCTGTCGCAGTAAAATTTACCAGAAAGCCATGCACCGGTCCGCGCGAATTCCTATTTTTTTGCACCTAGAAAAGGTGCGCACACTCTCTCTCCGGCCGGTGAAAATAATCCAAAATAAGTCACCGATATCGATCGGGGCCGCGCAAAAAGAAGGAAAACGTTAGTCGGCAGCCACGCGGCTAGCGTGTGTGCTGCAGCCAGCACGCTACCGCCCCGGTACGACCGTCGGATACACACCAATGTTCACCTGGAACACCCCCTACGGCCGACCCCCAAACCTCCGACCACCCCCGTCGGCCTCCTCCGGCGCTTTTATGTTTCGTTTATCAGGCTTAACATGCGACTTTTCCTAGCTATTCGACCGGTATGCACCGCTGCTGTGCCGACGCTCGTTCCGAGGGCCACGATTATCAAGATGCGAACGGCCGTCGTCGTGTTCGATCTCCGGGAAATCGTATTGTCCTCAGGAGCTCGTTGCACGGTCATCGAAAATCATCGTTTACCAGAGTCGGCCACGTAAATCCGGAAAACTCGTCGTATAAAATATAAAAATAATTAAACCGACTTCGAAAAACCGCACTAAAAAGTGTGTAATAATTTCCATTTAATTGATGCGAATACACAAGAACTTAAATACAATACAATACGCCTCTTTTCGGAGGCGGCGAAAAATTCAAAATTTTCCAAATGACAAATGTTGCTGATCATGATTTCATTGGAATATGGTGGGATACATTAATATGTGAAAGCATGTAGAAGAATTTAAGGATTTTCGTTATTTCCAGTGTCGAAAATTTTCATTTTTCCGCCGCCTCCGGAAAGATTGTATTGTATTTAAGTTTATGTGTATCCATATAAAAATTAAATGGAAATTATTTCATACTTTCTAGTGCGTTTTTTTCGGAAGTCTGTTGTTGTACTATTGTTGTATTTGACGCGTTGTAGAAGACATGATTTCAGTATCTTGTTTCTCGCCAAGAATTTCTTCCTAACAATAACGTTTAATTATACAATCTAGAATCAGTATTCGGTGGTTACGCGCATCCTACGGAAGTGTCCACAGGAAGTAGAATTGGTTGGTCATGATCAGACGCGTCAGAAGATTCCGGTTCAAGCATTGTACTTTCTAACCAGCTATTTTAAAACAAAAGCGTACTGTTTTGCCTCGAATCCATAAATTTTGTATTAAATAAATTCATTCTCGACATCCAATGTTTCATTTATACAAATTTCAAGTCGCTAACGAATAATATGATCTTGAACAATTTTTTGATCCATTTGTTATTCAAAAAGGAAATTTTTTCAGTTTATTTAATTACATTATTTAATTAACGATTGATTTTCACCAACACATTTTAACGAGACATTGCAAGCTTCGTGCAACATAGAAGAAATGGTTCGATCGTATATTTACTGTTACAACAGGAGAAATAAATTTCCGTGCGCCGCTATTAGCTCAGGATTATCCTTGATTTATAATACTTTATCGAGGATAATACCGATTTCCTAGGTCTCACCACCAGGAGGTCGCGAGGAGTAAAGACCCAAGGGAAATAGGTGGAACAAAGTCCCATATCGACAGAATCAAAGTTCAATCTCCTTCTCCATTTTACATCGGTTTTACAATAGACTTAAAACTAATTTGAACTCTACATTCTCGAGACGAACGTCCGAGATTCTTCTCGAATATGTAATCGTAAATTTAAGTGAATTCAAATCTTTTCGAAAATTACAATAATGAATAAGATAATAAATGAGTTATGCCTACAAATAAGGAATGTTTCGAAATGAACAAATAAACAATTTTCTTGTTCTCTAAGATTTTCTGATATCTCTAAATCCTATATGAAAGTCGTCAGAGTTCTGGGAAATATAAAACAAAGAAATATAATTAAATTATTTCGTTGCAATCCTAAGAATTAAATATATGGACCTGTTCATCGCTATTGTACATGCCTCCTGGAAGAGTTAACGATTTAATGTACACTTATTAATTTATAAACAATCCCGTTTAATAAATCCTGATTAAATGATGTGAATAAAAATGGTGTAAAAATGGAACTTTAAAACAATTTGGTACAGTTGAGAATACAATGCGAAAGAAGTTTCACCTTTTTCGATGTTAATTCCACGATGGAGTATGAGTAATATGCTTTGTCAGCACTCGCATAACTCTTCTTATTTGTCATTATTCTAATTGCAATTACGAAGCGTAGCGCAACAGATTTTTACAGGATAGGAGCTTCGGCCAATCAGATTTCTTTTTGTATTCATTAAAGACACGATGATTACGGCGTTCGAGGGCTATGATCAACAGTACAGGTTCGAAACGAGAAAATCTCTTGAAATTGTAAAGAATTCTTTACAATTTTTTTGCGAGACCGTGCTGTTCTCCCGAGTTAACGTAATTAATGACTGGAGTAACACTTGATGATACATCGATTAAAATGTATAAGCCACCGGAGTTACGGAATCCGACGCGTTTGTTGCTTTCGTATTTCCCTCGTTTCGCCTTCCTCCTATCATTCCTTTTTCTCTTTCTGTTGCGAGCCGAGCGCTTAGTTTTTAATTCTTTGAAGTATTATGGTTTCAAGGTGTAACCGCCGCTTTAGCTCATGATTTCATTCTGCATGCACCGTGGTTTTACGATTCAGCCGCTTACTCGCGATCAGTGGTTAGTGTACTTTTATGAGGGCACCTTTTTACATAGAATTTCACTCCCACATTTCCCGGAAAAAAACCGAGTACGTTTCCCGTATTCATAAAAATTGCAGGAATAGCATTAAAATGGGAAGTTCTCAACTGAAATTTTATAACATTCCAAATGGAAATTAATATTAAACGATCGTAACCCGGATTCCCTATCGTTGCCTATTTCAATAATAATTCTTACTTCAAATATAGAAATAGAGCACAGCATGTGAAATAATTCACAAGTTATGATTTAGGGGTATCGCAAATAATTTTAATATTTAATCGAAATGATTAAACGCGGTAGGTTGAATAATAAAGAATGTGTACAAGATAGCAGGAGTAATATTAAAATGCGAATTTTCACGCGAGAATTATATAAAATTCAAGATAGAAATTAATATTACATGATCGATACCGATTTCCTTTTGTATTGCTTAATTAAAAATTAAAACTTCCTTACTTAATTTATATAACTGGAAGAAAGGCTGGCAACTGTGAAGTAATTCCCGAGTAACGTCTTTGACAGCTTAAACAATTTTAACATTAAATTAAACAGTCAAATGAAGTAGGATACGTGACAAAGGATGTGTACAAGACGGCATGGATGGTATCGAAATGGGAATTTTCGTGTTGGACGTTGGAAAGAATAATTCTCCGCTAATTAATTTGTATGGCTTGCAAAGCCATGAACTATGAAATAATTCTACGGTTTAGGCAACATAAGTAGTTTCCACATGTAAATTTAGTCATTAAATGAAATATGATGTATATCGGACAATGTGTAAAAACCGGTGCTGTCTATTGTTGCAAACTCTCGAATCGTAAAAAGGGAGGATATCGCGGTAGAAAGACTTGATGTCTTAATTCGTTCCGCGCCGGGAATCAGAACAGATTTTCCGAGGATTGCGGAGAGGAAATCGGGCAGAATGAAAATAATCGTAGAGAGCAGCGTCAATGTTTCGCGGAACTTTTATTCGTTGGTGTTTGCCAATTTTCTGAAAGTTCATTAATCTCGATAGAGCGATTTTCCCGCTCGCCCGAGTCCTTCATAATTATTGACGGCAACTGCGCAAAACTCTCTCCCTTCGGTAAATAAATACTTAATTAATGTAACGACGCGCCGGGGTAAATTGTTTCTCACAGAATTATAAGCGGTCCCGTAGACAATTATCGTAATGCGTTGCGTTGATGGTTAATTAAGTAAATCGACGGGGAACCACTGTTGGATAGTCCGGCCGAATCTACGATGAAAATGTAGACATTGTGCGCGCGGGAAACAAAGGATACGATGCAGCCGTGATCTTGTTACTCTTTTCCTTCGGGGATTTCGCAGTGAACACGCTCGTTAGTATTCTTAATAATACGTTCTAAGCATTATCGCGATGTAAAGAGTTGCCGGCTTGGCTTCCAAAGCAAGCGTAAAGGTTTTACAGCTCGTAGATCCGCTTCTCCAGCGAGAAGCATCAGTTATATACTTTGTACCATAAACATCTCGCAACCCGATCTCTTGCTATACGCCGTCTTATTCATTGCGTTCGCGATTTATGATCGCAAAATTATTTTACTTACTTCCACTGTTACCCGGACACTCTACTTGTTTAACCCGTGAACTGACAAACACTTTCTTTCAAATTTATAAAGTTTGGGACACGTTTTGTTTTTTAGCTATAACATTTCATGATTATAAAAATTATACCGTTGGGAAGGTGTAGTTGCCAGCTACGTTTCCGCTGCAGTAATTTCTTCCATTGTTTTATTCAAACAATGAACTTTAATCAATAAAATATTTTGTTCGATGATATTTTGCTATATTTTTGGTGGCTTCACAATTCCGCGCTCATGAAACTACTGGTCCTAATCGGTAAAAAAACTGATCCAATGCGATTTCAGGTCATCATCATTTCACCTTAAAATACCGAAATTACTTTCTTGCCAACCCAATATAATAATAACGTTAACAGATATAAAGTTGTAGCCAATTTTCTCAAGACAATGTTTTCGGCAAAAAAATTTAATAAATATTTAATTATTATACAAAAGGCTTTTCATTGAAATTCTTTAGGGAATCTCGAAATTTTCGACCATCGGGTTCTCGCACACCCCTAGAAATGATCAGATAGAGACCATGGCAGCTTAAGAATTGAACAGATTAAGCAGACTTAAATTCAAGATATAGAATAATGACATCCGACATTTATGCTTGAAATTAATGAGTGAAATATACTGTCATCAAAAATAATTCATATCCAAAAATAATTGTACATAGATTTATACTACTACGTACTTTTTCAGTATGAGAGTACGTTTCTGTCATGCTATTCTGGTAATACACACATTACGTCACATTATGGAATACGAGTAATCAGATTATTTCCTTAAACATTATGATAATCCATTTCTGTTATGCGTATAATACCTACATGTACAAGGTATTTAAAAATTCTTCATGCGTCATGATTAACTTTCCCGTGCATATCATAATTAAACGAGAGTTCCATCAATTATACTTTCCAGGTGACAGTGTAATTAAATGTCCCACTCGCGTCGATGTTATACAGTAGATCCAAATAGTATTTGTGAACACTTCGATTTGCGAAAAACGTCGATATTTCAACCGTGATCACTAGACTGCGGATCTTTATTCAAAATAAAAAATGTTTGCATTGATTGCAAGACACAGGAGCCAAATAACAAATCCATTCTTCTTTTAATTATCTTATTAAGGTGAAACTAGTACACTGATGGCCTTAAATACCTTTAATACCTCCACTGTTTTAATATCTACGTGCCCATTTTTGTCATAAATGCATAAAATCCGCAGTTTAGTGGTTACGTAAAAAGTAGTACAAACATGAACTCTTTCTCATTTCAGAAATTTAAAAATTTTCCAAAGTTTTTAGAAAAGAAAAAGGGGCTTCCAGCTTTAAAATGGATCCAAATTTATATTACTGCTATTTTTTTTAATGAAATTACCACAGGTTGCATGTCGAAAATTTTTCCAAAATCCGAAGTTTAGTGTCCAAATATGGATCCTCTGTAAATATCGAATTCGATTAGCTCGTGAATCAAGTACTACATGTATCCGATTCTGTATTAGCTTTCTGGTAATTGAAACGAGTCATTTAATCATCGCGCCGACTCGGACGAAATTTTCATGATTACACGGGGCAGTAATTTCGAAACCTCGAGAATAACTCCGTTCAAGAAGCCTGTACTTCGTTTTTTCTTATCGGAAGTCCTTGCCGCCTAGATTTCCCACGGGAATGGTAAAGTTAACTCTCTTAAGAAAAACACGCACAAATAGATGTACGCTCTGATACAAATACCCGGAGAATATTTGCCAGCGACTAGTTATTTATAATTCCGCGGACAATTCGAAGATTAAGCTGTTCGTTTACGCGATGAAAACGACAAAGCACCCTCTCGAAGCGATCACGATTCATTTGTAAAAGAAATGCCATTTAATTAATGCTCTTTGTTACCGTAATTGAATTAATTTCCCACCGATAATCTTATCAATTACGCTCGTTATCGATCGTGTTTGACAAAACATTGGCAACTAGCCTTGCTCCCCTTCGTCACGTTTATTGATATTATTATGTACCATCGCTACGAAAATTACTGTTATCGTTCGCGTGTAATTTCAATTGGTTCACGGCAAAATTTTTTTTGCCGAAAATGTTGTCTTCAGAAAATTAGCTTTAACTTTTTATCCGTTGATACTATTCAATTACGCAATTGAATTACATTGTATTTCAATTATACAGTAATTCAACTACGTCGTAACTGAATTACATAATTCAAACCTTTCAATTACATAATTGAACCCTTCACATATGGGTTTTTCAAGCTCTTCTTACCTATTACTTTATTATTCTTTAACTTTTAATTTTAATTTAATTACATTGTAATTCATAATTAATATAACTTACTTACAAAGTATTTTATAATTGTACTCCAATTGCAATTACGAATTACGTTGTAATTTATTTGAATGGAGATCTGAATTATAAATTGCAATATAACTGAATTAAGATGTAATTCAATTAGTCTGCAATTATAATTCCTGGAGTAATTCAATTGTAATTCTGCGCGACTCTGTACGACAGTCCTTTGTAATCCAAATTGCAGAAAATCCAAATAAATTCAGTTTTCTCGCTTTTACAGGGCAACGTATATTTAATACATATAAATGAATATAAATATAAATACCGAAATAAATTTAATACATATCGTTATAAGACAGCGTTTATCAGTTGCTTTCAGGATATAGGGTGCGTTTACCGTTAATCTAAGATGAAAAGATGTGCAGCTCTTTGTTCGGACTGAGTGGGGAACGTATCAAATCGAGGCGGGGATTAAAAATGGCCGGAACTTTTCGGCGAGCTCGGTAGTTTACCTATGATGGTCGAAGGGTTAGTCCGTGAATCCAGCGGCGGCTTGGCGTCACGTATTGCATTAGAGCCGGTGCATTCTTCCACATATTGTTGTGTACACTGGTCTAAACGACGTGTGCATGCCAGCTCGCTGCCAGAACGTGGCAAAGGGAGAAGGGTAGACGCAGTGGGCGGATCGATATTAAAATAGTGACCGAATTCCAGCGTGCCGCAACCTACCCTAACACCCTTGGCTCACCCTTAAACTTGTCTTCTTTCTCTCGGCGGAACCGCATTCCCGTTTTACGCCCCCGTACGAGATACGCTTCTGCACGGAGGGGTCCGCGCAGAAAACTTTCCTCGTACCGGAGAGGAAGGAAAACAGCTCCATAAAGTGGCAGCCGAAATTCACTGCGCCGGGGGATGGGTCTTTCTCTCTCTCTACCCTTTCTGCCCCTTTCTGTCTAGAAAGAGACAGAGGAACGGAGATAGAGGAGGGAAAAGAGAGGGCAGCGTCTCCTCACAGACTCAGCTGAAAAATAACAGCCAGTCTGCCCGAGAAACGTACCACGGGACCTTAAGGCTGCCATTCGGACGGCCCTGCTCTCGCGCCGTATTTACGGACTGCCTTCTGAATGGTGAATCTTAAACGATGCTGCATCCGGAGAAGCTGGCCTTTAGCGTGGCACGTCTTCCGGCGGACCTGCCGCTGTCGCGTTTCGATCCGACACACGCTGGTTCGAAACCCGAAATTTCTCTGGCGAATAGAACTTGCTAATGGCCTCCGCTCTTACGTAAACTGTAGGTCGTTATGATTTCTATTTTTTTTTTTTTTTTTTTGGTAAAAATTGCTGCCATCAATTACGAGAAACAGGAGTTCGATAAAAATATACCGGGTGAGACAGCAAGAACTACTATTCAGAATAACTCGGTATCCATTGATTGTGCTAAAAACTTTTTCACAGGGACCAAAATACCATAGTAGTTATTCTAAAATTTATAGTAGTTATTAAAAAATTGATTATTATCGAAATTTTAAGATAATGTACATTTTTTAAAAATTTAAGAATATCAGTGTATTAGTTTCAGTTCAATAAAATAATTAAAACAAGAAAGGAATTTTTATGTGACCTCTGTGTCTTGGAATCGACGTAGACATTTTTTATTTTGCATAAAGATCCGCAGTCTAGTTATTAATCTTCAAAAACTTGGATCCTCCTCGATAACTGTTATCGATGAGAGAAGTTCATTTCGATCACTCATAACAGTTATTAATGAGAGAAATTTATTTCTATCGCTCATAACAGTTATCGACGAGAGAAATTTATTTCGATCGCTCGAAAATCGATCGAAAAATGGAAGATCTGAGGCAAAATCATTTTTCTTCAATCAGATTACTAACAGAATATAAAAATTACAATTATTACTGTACGTCTTGCTGGAACGTTTCTAAGTATATTTTGCAGGAATTATTAAAAACATAAATCAATACATGCGCCGTGATTTCCACGACTTCCGCGCAGTTAAGGAATTTTTCTTGAGTTACTTTCCAAGTTACATTATTGTAGATCTATCGAAGCATCTTGTGAAAAGTTTTTCTTGACTCGAACCGATTCAAACTGGTAAAATTGCTGCTGGCACTATATCACAGAAAGTTTGCATTTGTAGTTCCTTGATTTATTTCGACCTTCGCCTTTATTAAACGTAAGTTTGTCTATTTTAAGACGTTCGCCACTCGATCTTTTCCTCTGCAAATCCGCAATTTTGGGAATCGCAGTCTTACTATTTCAGATGCAATTTATGTATAATGTAGCTTTTAAATATTTATTTACGAAACAAGAATTAATGAACAGTAGTCTTTCTCTTTTTCAGCACGAGCCTCGTTAAACCGTAAGATTTCATATCAGATATAAGATTTCATTATCAGATTTCATTACGGTTTTTTTTACACATTTCTTTATTGCATAAATACATACAAGCAGTCTACCTGCGTGCATATATTTTGCATATTTAGATCCTTATAGTGTACGATGTTTCTACGATTTGAATTTTCTTTAAACCAGCGACCAAAAATAACAGTTATGTTTGAGACTTTTATGGAGAACGCCATTAAGAGAATCTTGTTTATTATTTAAGTCGAAGATAGTAGTCAAGAAATGTAAAATTCGTCAAAAGACCACACGCGATTACATAATTCTCAGTTTCAAAAGTCTTGGTTATAATTTCTAAAATATTATTGGAAACAGTGTTTTTGTTGCCTTAAAAGAAATGAACTAAAGGAAAACGCAAGAATGTAAATTTTAATTATAAATTGGAAACGTAAACATATACAATCTTTTCACAGAATTTTTTTCATCAAGTTTAATACCTATTGGCTGCTATTAATTTGCAGTACATATGCACAGTGATAAAACAAAAATTGCCAAACCGAAGATTTGATTGAACGTAATCAAAGCCATTTTCCCTTCATCGATAGCTATTATGTATGTGCAATTGAAACACAGTTTCTATCAATCGAAATAAAATTCCATCACCGATATGATGAATGACAAAAATAAACGATAATAGTCATCGGCAGCGGAAAAGAATTTTCGGTTAGTTATTTGAAACCAAAAACATTTTAATCGAAAAAGCAATTGTTTTCTGTGACTTTTTCCAATTTTTATTGTGACAGCCGTGGTTTTTTATTTAGGCCATTGTGTGTTTCAGTTATAAAAATGTTTTCTATTCAACAGTGCAACCTTTGTTGATACATAATAATTGCGGTTTTCGTTCTTCGATTTTAATGCTATAACATTTTACAACTTAAAGCTGTGTCCACACTGAAGCAACATCGAGCAACTTTTACATTTCTAATATACGTTAATTGAGTTTATTTAGATTTTCTGCAATTTTGATTGTAATAAATGTTTAGATCAGTTGATTTTTCACCACTTCCTACTATCTTATTATTATGGATATATATATATGGTTATAAAATAACCATGAAAATAAAGAAAAAATTTGAACACGTAACCTCTACCACCCTTGCTGTTGCGGTATGATTAAGAAATGAAGTATGTCAATGAATTTTCTAGATATCATAAAATTAAATAATAAAAATTGTCTGCAACGATTGCAAAAAGTGGAAACCAGATTGAATATTGTTTCCTCCCTTAATGATTTTAATGGAGGAGAAATCATATATTGGCATCTTCAATTTTTAAACATTTCCAACAATTTTGAATTTCATTCACTCAATTTTGCTATAAATGCATTAAGATTCGCAGTCTAATAATGAGTATTATCAAAAACGCTCGGATATGGGTCAGCTTATGTTTGCTCTAGAATCACCAGAGAGAAAAAGTTTTATTAAAATCGATGACCTCACCACTGTGACCTGTCCTTGTCAGAGTAGACACGACTTAATACTTGATAATTCTGTGTAGAAGCATTGCTCGAAACAATCAACTGAAACAATCAGCCAAATTTTTAATCGACACGCTTTCGGTGAACAGAGAGCTATGGTTGAAGTTCCGTGGTCGAAGCAGTGCTGGGATCGGGTCGACATGGCGGTGACGGGGTCAACGGAAACTAGCAAAATAGTCAAAACGTGTATTAGACGCAAGTTGCAAATTACATGGCAGTTTCAACGCAGCATTGTTCTAAGGTATGTCGGCGGCTAACGTCCGTTTCAGTTACACCAGGGTTACACCACGACAGTTAGATATTTCGGTCTTGAGATCGGCGTAACTTCCTGTCAAAGTTTGAGTTAACTTACCCGGGCACGTGGAAAACGTGAGTCAAATTCATATCGCGAATTACGATTCTGTTAACGATAGATAAGTTCCGAGCACCAAGCTCTGCTGCCGGAGTTTCGATTACTTCGCCGAACGAACAGAGATCTCGGACGCAAAAATTCCTTATTCAGACACGGTGAACAAATTATTAGAGCCATTTGCATAAATTAACACTTTACCTACCGGAAGCCTATTAGTGGGATTATTAATAATTGTGCTGTACCAAAAGAAAGCATAGAAATCTGCTTTTACATTGCAATCTTAAATGAAACTATTAGATGATGTTATTGAGGGTGACTTGTTAGTTCACAATGGAAATTGCTGTTGCTATTGAAGGTTCCAATAAAAAGTTTTTAGCCATGTACCATAGATTTTTCAAAATTATGCAATAATCACCGGTTGGTAACGTGTTAATAACCACACTGAATTCCTGTTTCTTGTTTGCGAAGTATTGATGTTTTCCAGTAATACAATCAAGTCAAAATAATATCCATAGCTCGATAAAGAAACAGAGACTGAAAAACTATACGCGTGGAAGACCACGCGCGGCAGAACTGAAACTTCTTGCAGTGTAGTAATGTTTAGAAGTAAATTAAGATTGGAAATGGTAAGTAATCCTAATGAAGCGACAAGATCAGGAACTACTATGTAATACAAAAAAAAATAATGAAGCGACAACAAGGTCAGGAACAACTAATACAAAAAAAATAATGAAGCTACAACAAGATCAGGAACAACTAATACAACAAAAATCATGGAAAAATTTTAATTTCAAAAATAATGAACGATCAAAATTTGCGACGTATTGCGTATAGTTTTTTATACATAAGAATATTAATCCTGGGTTATAAAATACTAGTGTCAAGTATAGGTACTTACAAATTTTTCAGAATTACTTGTACCTCCGTCGGATCAACAGGACACTGCCATTTGCGCGAATAAGTTTTGAGCACAACACAACACATTATCCAAAATTGTGACAACGAACGGGAAGAAGTTACTCCGACCACGGTCAAAGCAGTACTGCGATTGTCACCTCGGTTTTTCGTGAATGGTTAAGGGTGGAAAGGTGGGGAAATTGTCAAAGAAATTCCTTGTGGCATTGTCTACGGTCATCAATGACGTCATTTATAAGGGTAGTCCGCTCGTCGATTCGATGGGTCCGTCGCACGTGTTGTCGCGCGTTTTTTAATTTGTTTTTTTTTCTTAAAAAATCAACTGCTCCGACCCAAACATAAAGATTAGTTCTCTGCTCTGCCAGCAATATTCCCCCACTTTTTTGACCTTTGACCGTTCGCTTTTTCGTGTCGCGAATTCCGTGACGCGAATTAGGCTTATACCCTGCCAAAAGAAGTTTCACTTCAAAAAACGAATTAATATATTGCATGCTACGTTTGTAACATTCTTTTTATAAAAATTAACTAATGAGATTTACGTGGCACATTTGAATGGAGCACTATCTTCGGTGTATTCGTATTTTCAATGTTTGAATATAGTTGAATCGAACAGTCCTTTCCCATCATTCTATAACAAAATTATTATGATGAAATGTTTCTCTCTCTTCAAAATCTGTAGAACAAAGATCTGCAAATAGGTTTTTCGTTCCTTCCATTAAATTCCCGTAAAAATTCAGAATATTAGACTTGTTTCACGTGCTCCGGAGGGTCGTCAGCCCTTAAGCGTTGTTCACACTGTAGCGCAAGAAGCAATCTTTAGCTAAATCTTTCTAACCTGTACAATTGCGTTCGCGAAGCATTAGAGGAGCCGATCCACGAAGAAAACGAAGAAATGAATATTTGAAAGGCTATTCCAAGTCCGAGGCAATCGGATTCGTTGTTTCGAAACTCCGCGGACGATGAATTTATTACTTCGAATAAAAACTAATACAGTTGGCGGGTTCGTGACAAGTTGCCAGGCACAAAATAACATTGCGCGCGCGGAGGACAGAATTTTTAGTACCGGGCCCTTTTTCAAAACAAATTACTGCCATCGGTGTCACGGAAGAATGAATGAAATTCGACGGGGAGGTCAGCGAATACGTCAAATTCGCTGCGTCGCGTCGCTTCGATTTCACGTATAAAATGTTTCACGTGAAGCATTCAAAGTCCACACGAATCTCCCGGTGTGTGATCGAATTCTAAAATTCACAAAAAAAAAGATCCGCGTATATATATATATATTTTTTTTTTCTGGCTCCCGAAACGGTTCGGAAAAAAGAGTAGGCGGCGCGGCGCCGAGGACACTAGACGCGAAAGCGCTTATCAGATTTTCATTCTTTGATAGTTTTGAGATCAATACCGTTGCAAGTGCTCCGGTGTTGTTAAAAGGGTGACCGCTTTTTTTTTCCCCCCGTTACCATTTTCACTTTGGTACGATCGGCTGAGAATTCCTCTTTTTCCTCCCCCTCTCCCGGTAACTTCTATTTTTCTCTGAAAAAACTATTTTTTTGATTGTTTTCGGTGTCATCGATGTCGATATGAAAGTGTTTCGCATGACCGGGAAAAAATCTCTTCATCGCAGCAGCGCAGCGCGGAGGAAAGTTACCGCGAAAACATTTTTCCGGTTTATTATTTTCTTTCCCAGCGCGCTTGTCAAGTTGACGACCATTCAGCGAATATACCGACCGAGTGATTTAATTTAGGCGATAAATAAACACACGGTTTGATTTTTCCGAGCCACGGTGTCGCGAATCGCCGATCCAGCTCGACAGAAGTCATTTCGGTGAACAGTTTTTAACCTTTCGCACACGGAGCTATTCTAACTCGAACACTAAACATTTCTTTAGAATAATTCCATTTTAGGAATCTAATTGATTAGATACCAACATATTTAATAATGTAAACAATAGTTTGAATAATGGCACAGCAATTTTTAGTTGTGACTTTGAGGCATCACAAGAGTGCTAAGGGTTTATTTTCTAATTTCCATTGCAAGTGTACTGGAGAAGGTCTGACACAACTGGAACAGCGGCTACATATAAATTAGAGGTCCAAAACAATAGTTTATTTTATTAGATGATTGCACAAGTTCGTGCCCGATTTGAAAATAAAATTCAGTGGTTAAATTTTAAAGAATACAACTTTATTAATCAATTATAAATATAGTCACCATTCTTTTCTAATTGTAGAAAATTTATTATAGATAGATAATTTAACCAAATCTTCAAAATTTAACCATTGAATTTTATTTTCTAATCAGGGACGAACTTATGCAATCATCTAATATAATGTTTCTGTAAAAAGAATCATTCAGTGAGGGGATATTAATATTTATTTAACTTAATGCTGGTTGTCAATGAATCTCAAAGAAATTTTCCAGAAACTACTAAGTTTTAATATTCTGATTACGAATGACCATTATAAATCTGGATTTTATTTTGGTTATCGATAATTATTATTCACAAGACATCATGAGATGTCAGTGGTTCGGATAATAATAATATATTGTTTTAAAGTTCATGCTTCACAGAAACACATTTTAGACACTTGACACACGACTTTCGGAACAGAACGCGCGCATGTAGCCCTCAACATGTGAAGTTACATGCACGCAGCACTTCATCCCGCAGACGGCAACGAATATTGGAGCAATCAATGTAATACTCGTCATTAGGTATTCGTATTGGTCTAGGTTTGTTGCACGCAAAAACATTGAAATGAAATAGGGAAACATCAGGGTTCGGATAAGTGCTGGGTACTCGCAGCATATTTCCCACGTCATTAGTATACTGCCGGCATGAACTTTCGAGCAATTCGACAGGCGAGTCTCGTGATTGCCGTCGGTGCATTATGTGCCGTACGCGTCGTGTTCCTACTACGACGATTTACCAAAAGAAAAAAGAATCATACCTTTGGCGGTTGAAAAAATTCTGAATAACTAATCTTTCGTAAAAATGGATTGCATCCAATGTTCAGATATATTGACAAATGTACAGTCAAGTAAAACTGTTTCGTTTCGTGTATTCTGTTTCTTCCGAAAGTGGAATGTTTTGTTGTTAATTGAAAATAGTCCAATCACATCCGTGCTTTTAATTGGCGTCATTATTTCCAGATATTGCGATTTGGTTATCAAGGGATGAAGAAGAAAATGTAATTGTTGTCACTTCAGTAATGTGTCGACGTTCTTTCGTCAATGGCCAAATATCGATAAATTAGTAGACAGCGGATTTTATGAATTTATGGTAAAGAGTGAGTGTGGTAAAGAGATTCTGAATAGAGTCTAATGAATATGCATGCTATTAATTTCGTTGAAACGGAAATAAAATTCAATTTTTTTTTAGTCGATATATATTATAGCTTTTGGAGAAAATGTGGGCATACGATAAATATAAACTTTCTTCTTTTCTATGGAATTCTGAACAATGAAAAATTTCTAATCACTATATGCAAAATAAAAACTTCCTACCTGAATTGCAACAAACTGGGATGAAAAAAATATTTAATTGCTTCCTGAATGCGTTTAATAAGTTGAAAATGATATAGTAGTATGTTTAAACTCGTCAAATATTTTTACTGTCATATATTAGACCAGCCCCATTTTTATCATAAATGCATAAAATCTGCAGTCTACTGATCACTATATACTAATACAATAACTATACACTAAATACTGTTATATTATATTTTCAACCTATTAATCATATCAGGGAAGAAAATAAATTTCTATTTCACTCCAGTTTGGTGCAACCCAGGTAGAACATTTTTATATATACAGATCCGGTGGCTGCAAAATAAAAATTGTTCGTATCGATTGTATGAAACACACGTCAAACCAAATACTCATTCTTCCTCTAATAATTGAAACAAGGTCTGGTTTAGGTAAAAATAATACATGAACATACTTATATTCATTCAATCCTTTTACTGGCTGAAATTGCGTCTACCCATTTTTGTAATAAATGCATAAAATCCGCAGTCTACCGATGATTAGTCAAAAAAATCGGAAAATTTCATCGAAGTATTGAACGCACGATACTTGTCGGAGGCACTGTGTGCGTTTTCACCGAGCGAAAAGTTGTTAAGTTGTCGGGAAGCTTGCGAACGGTGCGGTAGAGGATATCGCGGCGAGGAGATCATCAGAAAATATCCGCAGCTATCGGCGGAATATTCGCGTTGGTCTGTGGAAGCCTTTATATTTCGAGCGCCCTTCGGCCACCGCGCGGTCCTCGCAGCGCAACGGAACATCCGTCGCGTGGGAACTCGGAGTATGCGACCCGCTTATACCATGTAAAAGGTTAAACGGCCTCTTTAACGCACAGTTACGGCAACCGTCGCTGTCGCAGACCTTTCTATAGACGGGAAAGCGCGTCAAGCACTGTCGTTATCGAAGACTCGTGCCCATTCGCTCGATCGATTCGCGAGCTATCGCGCATTTGAACGCGGCCCGACGACGGCAGAACCGTCGCTGAATTAATTTAAGGGCTTACCTACACCCAGCATCGATCAAACTGCACACAGTCTGTCGCAGTAATATTCGGACAGTTTTAAGCAGACGATAACTTCTCTCCTCCAGATTCAACCAAGTGACTTTAATTTTTTCGAGACGTTAGAAGGAGGAATAACAATTTTTTATCTAGGCCTCTGTATGCAAAATTTAAAAACTGCATTTGGTAAATATTCTTCCTACATCTCGAAAAAATTGAAATCGTTTGGTCAGTAGGCCAGTAAAGGAATGAAAGGAAGTCGTAATTAAAAATATTAGTCACTGGTATTTTTTCCTGATGCATCTTACAGCGAATGGGAAAATACATTCATGACCTTCAGATGACCTTGAAAGCCCACAATGTAAGTTTAAAAACGTGTTCTAATCCATTGTCTTGGTCTCCTTACAATTTTCACGTGGAGGTGAACTGTTTCTTATTTTATATTCGTTAAAAATACAGAAACATCCATCATTCGATTGATATCGTTCTAAAATGTCATTGCCTGTTATACAATTCATTCAATAATCATATCCACAAAGTATTGTTGTCTTCGGGGTTTCAGGAAACATAGAGGGAGAGTACGGTTGCCGGCCGACTAGTCGAACGAGTTGTAACACCATCCTGTAGTTCATGTGCTCGCATGAAATTAATCAAAGTCGAAGTAGGTGTTCGTCCGGTTTAACGAGAGGCTCGGTAGATCCCTTTTCTTCGAAAATTTCTCGTGGTCCCGGCTGTTTCGTTCCACTTTGCCCTTCGCCTTTTGTAGCTCTATCCGGTTACACGAGCATGTAAATGAAGGCAGAATGAGTCTGCTACTAGCGGATTGATTAAATTTCAAGGTGTGATAACGGGAAGCATGTAATAGCGCGGCGGAGCATGCAACACTGTTATAATGCGGCGTTAGATTTTTAATTACTGCGTCGGATCGATGGAAAATGCGTCGGTCGAATTTCCTTGAGAAGAGAGGTTCTAGAAAGGCAAAAAGGAAGATCAAGTCGTTTTCATTCGAAATTTTTCAAACACTTCCGTTTCACAGCCCGCACGTAGAAAGCTTCACACGTGGTGCTCTCTCGGAGTGACTGACCAGCGTTTTTATCTAAAACAACACGTGCCGAAAACAAATGAAAAGAAACGAACAGATACTGTTTCTTCTAAACAATGCTGCATGGAAGTTTCGGTTGTTTGCAGTATATTTGGGATGTGAAACTGATCTCTCATATTTCTAATGGAACTAGATATGTTTTTAGACCATACGGAAGCGTGCATCAAGATAAATTCAACCATGTGTGATACAATGACCTGGATATATCGTCAGGGAAACGAAAACAATACTTTGGATATATACCACTTTTTTGCTAACTGCGTGAATATACATTTCACACGCTTGGCAGATTTATTGATTGATGCAATTTATTAAATACAGTGAGTGTCAGAAGTATTAATTAAAATGGAATAACTTGTTTATATAATTGTACCAAACGACCTGATTTTTTATAATCAATTAGAAGCAAAAAAGATTTTCCAAATAATTATAATTTACAAGGTTACATGCAA